>JADLZL010006797.1:0-184001 GCA_015844335.1 Chrysopogon serrulatus | reverse complement strand
TCTAGTGCTAGTGCTGGATAGCTGGATCACTGATATGTAACTGACTCTTGCACTCTCTTTTAATGAAATCCAGGTGGGGAATCTCTCCCCTCCATAGTTCTTTCTCAAAAAAAATCTTTCTCATCTGCTATGCTTAAATTTGCGTGGTTACGATGCAATCCGTCTTCGAGATACAGCAGTACTAAATGAAAAGGCTTTTGTTCTTGATCCTACTTGTTTGTTTGTCAGGATATGGAGATCTTATTTACATTCTTTAATATATTTTTCCAATAGGGGCTTGCCCCTCATGTTCCATAAAAAAACAATTTTTCTAGTGTGCATGCATGTATTAAATAGTTCACAGACAGTTAAATAGATGACTCACTGTATAACTTGTCTATTTAACTGTCTATATGTGACATATACATGCCCTAAGAGAAATCGCAAAGACACGGGACCGGGGGGGGGGCTGGCATGGTTCCACCGCTACATGAACAAACATTAGAGGCATATATAATCGTGGTTGCTAACACCAATTGCCCTTATAATGGTTTAGAGACGGACTACCATTACAAATAGGTTTGGACTGTGCATACAAAAATGACATAAATTTTCAAGGACGGTGGTGTCAATGTTTTTTTGTGTGTCCCACACAAATTTGATTCTTCTGGGTCATATAATTTCTTCAATTTTTTTTGGAGGAAAACAGGAGGGGTTTGCTACCCTACTGTGCAAATTATATAAATAAAACCAGGTAAAATGTAGAAGGTAAAAAACTCGTGGAGTACATATCATTTCTTCAATGGAAAACTACCTGCTGGATAGCCTATGCTGAGAAAACCTTCTCTGCTATGCATGGCCCATGGGGCAAATGTGCTTGCCCGTAAGCCTAAGTAACACGTATGTGAGACTGTTTACTTCATCATTCTTTTCTATATATGATGTGTACTAAATAGACAACGGTTTGCTTTTCATTGCCGACGAAATCATCCATCATCACTAAGTCATTGGTTCCATGTAAATTTTCTACGACAAGCCAGTTTACAGAATGATCTATCTATACACTAACCATAGATGTATCTTATTCTGAAGAGATGGTTACAACACTAAATGCCCCTGCAATGGTTTCAGAGACGAATCACCCTTAAAATTTGATTATGGTTAACGAAACAATAATATACCTAGTGGCAAGTGACTATTTGGTGTGATTGTAAGGAATCGAAGATTCTTTCACAAACCCTATAGCAAACATATGCTCACTTATTCCACACAGAAAATAGCATGACTTGTGACTTTCCCTCATTGAATATAGTGTAATGCGACATTGATACTTATCTAGTGGGATTCTCCACTACAACATAATACTCATAACCAGCAGTTTGAGAGACCCTATATATCATTGCACTTCTTCCCCTTGTTGGTTATACCACTGATAACTCGTTATACAAACTATGGTAACAATAAAAAACAAAGACATACTAATTGATTATCACCTCACGTTAGGATGTCAAGTTGTTTTTGGAACGGATAGAGTATATATTTCTAGACCAACACAAGGAAGCATATATATAGTTCTATACTATTTTCTTATTATCAAATATTAACTATTTATTACTGACCATAGCTAGACACACTATTTTTCTAGTTACCTACCACTCTGCCTATATACTTTCCACTTTGTTGGTATGTATATTTATCTTTATGTCCATCTCTATCTCTATGATACTTATCTCACTGTATTTATATATCTCTATCTCAATCCTCTATCATTCATGTCATTTCATCGATTTAAATATATAATCTTAATTTTTCTTTATCTATCTATCTCTAAATCTCCCTATATATTCATCTATCTATCCATATCTCTCTTATCTATTGTATTTCTATCTATTTATCAATCTCTCCACCTGTCTCCTCTCTATCGCTTTTATATCTCTCCCGTATATCTCTATCTACATATAAGAAGTATACCAGTAGGGGTGTTCTTTCTATTTAAAGGGTGCTTATGAGTTGGAGACCTAGATAGAAAAGTTGCATTGTGTTCCATCCTTGTTCCTTGGCCTACTAGTTGATAACTAGGCTACCACCATAATAGCAACAAGATGACGTTTGGGAAATTTGCAGGTATTGTCATCTTGCTTGCCTGTACAGTCTTAACTTCCCTCAACCTTGTGACTGGAGCATGTACCGAGCAAGACAAAGACCATGTACTCGACCTATGTAAAGACAACGTCAAGAAAGGTACTCCGTTATTCCATTGCCAAAAAGACAGTCCCTGTTGTGTGGAGGTAAGGAGGATCGATGACACGCTGTGCATCGTCGATCGAATGACACTTCGAGACAAGACGACATATGATGAGAATAAGGTTCTCCGCCTTACTTGGTGGTGCAAAAGGGGTCCTATCCTCTCCATCCAAATCAAAACTAGGTACAAATCATGCTGATCTATTTCTTCTACTAAGTATAGTAGATAATGATAGAGAAGTATTAGTTAAAAAAGGTTAACTATATATATGCTTCGTTACATATCTGTGTATTCTTCTTGACAGGTCATTGCGTAGAGGGAATGAGGGACTCTAGTGGAGTCTGAGTGCATGCGGATAATAAGCAGGAGTATCAGACAAGAAAAAGCGAGTGCTAGTTAATGATAATGACCAATGGGTTACATTGTAATATGTAATCTTTTTATTAATTAACTAGTCTTTAATCAGTTAATGTTTTGAGCACAATTTCTCTTATGCTTATGCATTGTTTTTTTTTTTTGAGGCATTTTACAATGGTTGGGAAAGTACTGATGCACTTTCAGGTTCTTTTATAGTTTCTATTTTCTGGCCAATTAATTGAGGAATAGACTTGTGTCTATTCACGCGGTGTTGTCTATTTAACTAATATTTACAAATCTGTAAGCAATATTTGGACTCATATATAATCTCAAATTAGAAAACTTTAAACTACAAAGTTTTAGATCTTGTCGAGCACTAAAATTTTGGCATAGGATATTTCTCCATCCAAGGTTGAAAAATTCTAAAAGTTGAAATTCAAAATCTTTATATATTTGGAACCCTAAATAATCTTAAATAAAAATATTAACAACTACAAAGTTTTTAGATCTTGTTGAAGCTCTACAATTTTGATATAAATTTTGTCTTCATCCGACTTCATTTAGCAAAGATATGAAATTATTTATGCTGCAACTACTTTTAAGGATGGTTGACTTAGTTAACTATCATTAAAATCGATTTTTTTAGGGACGGGAAGCCAAAAGTGGCTCTATTTCACTCTATTTCACTTTCTAGCATTTTCTATCATTAAATATCCATCCTTTTGGTCTCATTTACATAAGAGATATAATTTATAGTCTATCTCTTTCTATATATGGAAATCAAGAAATTCTCATTGACTTAATAAAACTGCCTTCAAAATCACTCATTTTTAGAGGTGGTTCACATAAGCAACCATGCTTAAAAAATCGTATTTTTACAGGTAGTTTTCACAACAGATCCGTCCCTAGAAATTGATTTTTGGCAATAGTTGTATAGCTACAGTGCCTCCCACGAAAGTTAGGATCGGTGTGCTAAGAAGACCACCTCTGTTAGAAAAGAAAGGTGCCTCCAAAAATCATTTCTGTATTAGTGGGTTCTCATATATTTCAAATTCAAAATTTAGAAGTTTTCAGACGGATAGATGCACATCCTGTACTAATGTTTCAAATTCAAGATTTCAAGTTTTCAAATGGATAGGGGCCAAAATATTCATTATAAAAGATTCATAAAGTTAGTGCAAAAGGATAGCATCATGTATTGAATCACAAGTGACTTCTGCATATTGGAAAGGATGGCTAGCATGAATCATAGGAAAGCAAGAACATGTATTTTGGGCTTAAACATACGTGATTTGTGACATGTGACTCGCAACTGAGATACTTTGTGAGCTTCTTCAAGGATTATTCTTTATATGCATTTTATAATGCCTCGTAAATGATTATAGAAGCAGTTGGTGTTTCTGACCATCGTAGAAATAAATTTTCATTGATGGTTCCTAGATACATATGGATGGCATAATTAAGGAACCCCACATGTAGGCATATACTTAAGGAACAAGATCTAGGCATGTAGATGATATTTCCTAGAATAGCATGATTTTGGGACAAAGTTTGAATGCTAGGATGTCAATTTTTTTGGAACGGATAGACTATATACTTTCTGACCAACGCAAGGAAGCAGCGTAGTTCTGTACATGTTTGTTTTTACCAAAAATTAACTGTTTATTGACCATAGTCCATAGCTAGACAGCACACTAATTTTCTAGTTACCTATGAATCTACCTATCTTGCTTTCTGTCCATCTCTCTATCTCTACCTATCTTGCTTTCTGTTTATATATATCTATCTTCTATCACTCATGCATGTCATTTAGATTGCGTAAAAAGGTGGAAAAATTTTAACTTTGCAACTGTAACACGTTTCGTTTGTATGTGTCAAACATTGTCCAATCGTAGACCAACTAGACTCAAAAGATTCGTCTCATGATGTACAACTAAACTATATAATTAGTTATTTTTTTTACTTACATTTAATGCTCCATGCATGCAGGTTAAAACTTGATGTGATGGAGAGATAGTGAAAAAATCTATAATCTAAACAATATATCTATCTGTCTCAATGTATCTCTATCTCTATCTTTGTATCTCCCTCTATATATGTATTTGTCTCTCTGTATCTATATATGTATTTGTCTCTATGTTTCTATGTATCTCTCTATTCTCTCTCTCTCTCTCTCTCTCTCTCTCTCTCTCTCTCTCTCTCTCTCTCCTCCTCTCTACCCATTTATATCACCCTGTCAATCTATCTACATATAGCAAATGCAATCTATCTACATATAGCAAATGCATAACCTCAATGCACTATGTATAAATGTACTAGTAGGGGGGGTTTCATCCTGTTTATAGGGCCTTTTGAGTTTGAGTTTGAGTTCGAGTTCTATATACATAAGCTCACTGTGTCCCATCCTGCTTGTTCCTATTTACCTAGTTGATGATGCACCTACCATAATAACAGCAAGATGTTTGGGAAACTAGCAGGGCACGGGCAGTTTTTTCCCTTAACGGGTGTGTTAACGGGTCTGCACTGCTCGTTTGTTGATGGGTTTGAACTGTTCTACAATGGGTGTGCACTGTTTGTTCACGAGTTTTGGACTGTTTACTAACGGGTGTGCATTGTTTATTAATGGTTTTGTACTGTTTACTAACAGGTCCATGAACCGTGACCGTAATCGGGTACACTGTGCTGAGAACGGTATCTTGTGAAAGGGAGGGGACTGTTACGGGAGCAATGACATGTGAGGGAGACGGATCCGGTCGGAGCCTCGACTTTAGTAGGAATGTTTAGATTTGCACCTATTGTCATTTTGCTTGTGTATACACTTTTAAGTTCCCTCAACATAGTGACTGGAACATGTACCATAGAACAGAAGGACGAAATAATCAAAGAATGTAAATCTCATATCAAGTGTGGTTCTCCTATTTTTATTGTGCCACGAGAGAGTCCCTATTGCGTGGAGGTAAGAAAGGATGGGGACATGCAGTGTGTCATTCAGAAAATATCACCTCAAGAGAAGATTACCTACGATGTGGAAAGGGTTGCAGGCCTTGAAAAGCAGTGCAAATAACTTCCTCGTCCTCCTGTAACTCATAAGGCATAAATCACTATGATATTTTTCTTTTTACCGAGTACAGTGTGTAATTGCTGAGAATTAGCTAAATGAAGACCATATATGCTTCCTGACAGATCATGGTGTAGAGGGACGCTAATGGAGTGGAGTGCATGTGTGTAACAAGAATTTAAATAAGAGAAAAAGGGATGCTCTTACTACAATCAAAATCAAATTACTCGATCGGCAGGAGTTTCGATAAGTATGACTCAAAACCTAATTCTTAGCTACTACAAGTTCAATTATAGGAGACATGTCTCTTCATTGATAGAGCTAGGCATAAAGTGTCGTTGTCTCCAAAAATGCGCAGTCAAATTTTCAGAGACAAACTATCTATTTACCAGTCACCCTAAATAAATTAACAGAGAAGATCCTTTTATAAAGTCCATCTTTGAAAATGATGCATATTTTCAGAGGCGTGACTCTTAAAAGTTCTACCTAAGTTAATTGAGGAAAACCCACTAACCTAACTTGAAACACTTAGCAAACCCTTGGATATAAAACCTCCACCGCCGATGACTTCATTCCTCTCTCCATCAGCCCAACAACTCCCACATATCTCTTTCTCCCTCTCTCTAGGTCGCGATGCTCATATAGCCCCACGAGCCAACTCCTTCCACGCCACGCCGCTACTCGCCGACGAGTGGGTGGTGGCGTCAGCAAAGCCACTCAACAAAGCAGCCTTCTCTACAGCTTCTCCCATCCCAACCCTCTCCCATCTTCTCGCAAATTTTTCTCCTCTTCCATGGCAGTTGAGATGGCCAGCATCGACGCCGGCCGTACCCGGTGAAGCTACATCCGGTGCCCACAACCATGGATCTGTTGCCTTGTGTCCCTTCGGGCAGGCCCTATCGCTAGCGCCGGTGGTGCTTTGGCAATGGCATTGCTGGTGATGATCATGGCGTGGAGGGAGAAGGCACATCATCTTGTGTGGATTGTGGTCCATGAGGAGCACGCCACCGAGCATGGAAAGCCGAAGGCGAGCACGAAGTCGTTGCTCCTCCAGTGATTGGCCGGCGGTGAGCTCCAAGTGTCAGATCTAGGTCCTCTAATCCTCGAACTGGAACCCCACGACTCGGTTATGGCAAGCGACCGACAAACAGCGGTGATCGGCTAGAGTGCAGCCAATGGCAGCCAACGTCGCCCCAGATGGACGGCGAGCACACTCGGGCCCGGGCCTCGTGCATGCCTCGTGCGCATGAAGTGGTTGCAGCTAGTTGGGCTCCACCCCTAGCTAGGACATGGGACCTGGCTGGCCGGGGCCAGGACATGGCGGCCATGGCTAGCGCGGGTTTCAAGGGGGCTCTAGCTAGCCAAGTTGTTGTCGGCTTATGGCTTGCCGGCGGTGGTTGCGCCGCCTACTAGCGCTACGACCGGGCCCTGCGTGGGCCTACCTCGACGAAACCGAGGCCCGGTCGAGCAAAAGGCCCTTGCCCGATTTTAGCACGGCCGGCCGGAAGTCCGGGCCGGGCCGGCCGGCCGTGGCTAGTAGGAGCATCGTTGGTCCCCTTCGGCTCCTAATCATCTTCAAAGCGCTGCCCGCCCGGTGGGTGGAATCTCTCATAGACATGTGGAATATGGGTAAAAACCTTGCCTCGGCTGTTGCTCCGGGCGCTTGTAGATTCGGTCCTGTCACCATAGAAGCAAACCCGACCTTGGCGCTTCGATGGGCAAGTCTCGAGGGCAAAATCCTATGCCTGCCTAGTGCTCGGTCGTTGATTGTGGCGACCACATGGACGCCACTTCCCTTCTTGAAGGCATTGATGCATGCACACCTACTTTTGCCGAACTTGCCACAACCTTCGCTATCTCTCGATTGCTCTCCCACTCCAACTTGTTATTAAATTTGTTTACTTGTCCTACCCCCGGCACTATTTGGAAGCAGGAGGTTTGCCGAGTGTCTTCGACACTCGGCAAACCCACACACGGCAAAAAAAAAAAAAAATTGCCGGCAATGAGAGGTTTGCCGAGTGTTTTTTTGTCGGGCACTCGGCAAATCGTTTGCCGAGTGTCCGACACTCGGCAAAGACGCAAACGGACTTCAAACGGCAACGGGCGTGTTTGCCGAGTGCCAGACGGCCGACACTCGGCAAATCTCCAAGGTTTGCCGAGTGTTTTTTAACAAAACACTCGGCAAATATCGAGGTTTGCCGAGTGTTTTCTTGGAAAACACTCGGCAAACCTTGGAGGTTTGCCGAGTGTTTTCTTAAAAACACTCGGCAAACTTTGGTCGATTTGCCGAGTGTTTTCTTAAAAAAACACTTGGCAAACCTTGGTCCCGGTGACATGCATATGGTTGATTTGCCGAGTGTTTTTAAGAAAACACACTCGACAAATCGACCATGCAGTGCAATTTTTTTTTTGTTTTTCCATTCTATCCACATCACACACATATATGGCACATATCACACACATATATCACATATCACACATTATATCACATATCACAAACATATACTACATATCACACACATATAGTATCATCATCACATATCTCACAAAACCATCACACAAACAAGTCCACAAGTACTCCGTCACACTCACAAGTCCATGAAAGATCTCAAAAACAAACACAAGTGCTCACAAGGTACTCGGCAAACCACAACCATAAGTCCGAAAGAGAATAACAATAAGAATCATGGCGACGGCCCGAGGTTAGAAGGCCCTATGTGAGATCCTCCCGCGACTCTCCGAAAATACGAGGCCCATCATTCGATCCCGCCGATGGACGCCGCACATAAGAGAAGATGTTGCATGTGTGACTAAAATTAAAATCATACAAGAATAAAGTATCTATTGGCCACTAGGTTGCAAGTATTGTAGTTATTTGACCCTAAGCGTAAATGTACAAACTAAAATGAGAATATACTCACTGGAGTAAAGTGTAGCTGAGGTGGGACCGGGACCATAAGTGTAGGTGGTGGAGCGAGGAGCATCTGAGGCAGAGGCGGTGCACCCTCAATGCCTCCCCCAAGGCTTTGCATGTACCGAACCATCTCCGCCATCCTCGCCTCCATCTGCCTCGTCCGTTCTTCATGGGCTGCCCCAGAGCCCCCTTACAGATGGCGCCCCAAATAAGGTCAAAGAAGATAGAGACTTCTGCAATCGAGTAGAGCAAATTGTTGTTGAACAAAAAAAATAACTAAACTTGATTCACTCAACTGAAAACTAAAATACAACTGCCTGTGTTTTAGATGATACAGAAAAACAAGGTGAAATTTCAGAAAGGATTCTGCAGCCTTACTTCTGGAAAGTATCACCAAACAAGGCCAAGCGAAATCCAATTGACATGAAAATTTAACCAAAACCATGCCTCATCACGAGCAATACATCCCAGCCAAGATTTGTCAAAAATGTAGTTGTTAAACATCTTAGCTGCTGCAGTCTACAATTAAAAGAGCTACAAAATTAGACAAGCTGCTACAAATGGGTGCTGAACCCGTAGAGAACAAAGAGCTAGAAAAGGAAGAAGCTACAGGAAGCACTAACAACCATAGAAAATAGATTAACAGGGAGATAAAAGATAAAAAGGTTAGAGCAACGCTGCAGTTAAAACAACTAAACTAATGACTAAACAATATGCAAACTCAGGTGTGCAAAATACTTCCAAATTCTATCATTTGTAACTCTGAATTCCCTTCTTTGCTCTTCTCTGAATGCTACAAAAGCATTCCTTTTGTTTACTCTAAATTCATATTGGTTCTAGCAGGATATTGATTCTAGAGACTGACATGAGCATGTACATATATTGATGATAGAACAGCTTCCAGAAATTTAGAACTTGCCTCAGAGAAAATTATATTGGCTGTGAGATATAAGCATCATAAGAACTGACCTGAAAACCAGCTTCTGCTCCTCTTTAAACAATTTCATGGGCCTGTTTTTCAGTGTTAAATCTGTTGCTAGTGAGCTGTACTGAAATTAAATTAAATTTTTTAGAGCTTGACCTCAAAGCTGCTGATTCGCAAATAAAAAGACCTCAAAGCTGCACTGAATGTAATGGCAAGCATCATTGGTTCATACACGGAAAGTATTATTAGTACAGCCGTGTATAGAACAGGGAGGTATTATAGAAGACATGTGTTTAGTACTAACGTATTAGGAATTAAGAATCAATTGTAGAAGACAGATGTGTTTAGTACAAGTTTGATAGCGCCATAGTGGCACTGTAGTAGGCCAGCATTTGATTAATGGAAAAGCACTAGCAGCAGGTTTGTTTTCATCAAAGCTTCAGGCTTGCCCAAGCATTGATCTTTTTACATTAGTATATGCAAATGGTATGGCTCATAAATTGAATACACACTGACTTGCTCAGAATGATAATACAAACCAGTAGCTGAACTAAGTAAATATTGAAGCTACTAGCAGGCTGACAAATACACTACCTCTAGCGCATATGAAAGGAGATTTACCTGACAAAATGCAGACGTGCTGAAAGAATAAAGTAGAATACAATATGGAACTTGTGAACGCCCACCTGGACAACGTTTCTCCTCCAGCACTGCAAGAAGCAATTCGCTTCTTCATCAAATTATTAGATGGCAGATTAGGGAGTCGGAGGGAGTTGGGAAGGACAACAACCTTCATCGAGGGGGGCAGGCATACATGGATTGGGAATTTCCTCGGCTCGTCATCTTGGATCCATGGATCAGGAACTTCGCTGGTGAAGGGGATTTGGAGTTGCCATCCGCCGGCAGCCGGTGCGGAGGGAGCGACGGGTGCTGCCAGACTTACTGCATTTTTTTAGAAAGGGGCAGCCGGCCAGTGGCGGCCCTAGCGGCGCGGCGGCTGCACGGCCCCAGCCGGCCAGTGGCAGCCCTGGCGGCGCGGCGGCTGCACGGCCCCAGCCGGCCAGTGGCGGCCCTGGCTCGCGCTCGGCCTCCGGACAGGGGGCGGCGCGGGGGGAGGTCGGGGGCGCCGGCGTCCGGGATGGGGAAGGCGGCGTTGGCCGGGGCGCGGCGGCGGGCAGCCGGCCGGTGGCGGCCCCGGCACGCGCAGACGGCGTGGCAGGGGCGGCGGCGTGGGCCGGGGCGCGGCGGCGGGCAGCCGGCCGGTGGCGGCCCCGGCGCGGCTGACGGCGGGGCGGCGGCGCTCCCGGGCCGTGGGGTCACGGCGCGCGGCGCGGTGGCGGGCGGCTGGCCGGCGTGCAGAGGATGGCCGGCGGCGCTGCAGCTGCGTGTGTGCGCGTGAGTGTGTGGTGTGTGGCGTGGTGAGTGTGTGCGTGAGTAAGTGCTTGGTGGCAAGGTTTGCCGAGTGTCCTGATCCGGCACTCGGCGAACATTTTTTTAAGGTAAAGACTTCTTCCCGGCCGGCCGTCCATTTGTCGCTCGGCACGGCCGTATCTAGCCCAGTCGCCTCCCCAACCTCCTCACCCTGTGTCTCGTCTCGACCATTGCGAGCTGCCGCCCCGACCACCCTGCGATAGGTGCCGAGGGCTTTGTTGGACCCTTGGCCGCTCGCCGGCGATGAGCACCCACCAGGTTTGTCCGGCCCTGTCTTCCGTCCTCTTCCCGCTGCACAAAATCGAGCTCCCAAAACCTAATCTAATCTATTTTGCTATCTGCATTCAATCTGCTCGCTGCGCCTCCCAGATCTCGTCTCCCCGTGAGCCGGCGACCCCTGCCTCACGATGGCGCGACCCCGTTCATCCCGCCCGCCGCGCGTCAATCTGCTGCCTCCGGCCTCCACCACCTGCGACTGGGGCTGGGGCTCTTTTCCTGCGCGGCTGCGCCTGGGACCGAGCCCAGCCTCCCGCCGGCCACAGCTAGGGGACCCACCGGCCGCTACCCTGTCTAGTCAGCTGCGGAGGCGCGGGGCTTCCCATGGCGCCTGCACGGCTGCGCTAAGGATAAAGGCCGGCTGGTAGGCCCTTCCGGCCATCCACTGCTCCTTTCCCCCCGTCGTCTGCTGCCAGCTGCCTCCTGAGGTCCTTCCTGCTCGGGCTCGGCTGCTCCCACTCCTAATCTTCACTCAGTGATAGAATGACAGTGAGGTGAGAATGCGAGATTCAGATCCTGTTCTATTTTTTTTTGAATATTCAGTGATTTGTGATTGAGTGATTTTAGATCTAAATTTGCTTTCATGATTCCCGTGGTTGTTGTATATGTAGTTTTGTATCTGTATGTTGGTATTTTGAGGGTACAATGTGTTTGGTGATTTATTAAGGTAATTTGTTCATTCCCTTTTGTCAATGTATGCAGTTGCTTGTTGAGTACTTGATTTGAGATCGTTGGATACTGCTCACACTGGAGGACCCAGTAGCTAGCAGGTGTATTTGAGATTCTGCATTTGGCACCTTTGTTTGCTTAAGAAACGATATAGCATTTCATAGGCAACAATAATGGTTCACACTGGCACCAATATAACATTGGATAGGCAACAATATATCATTTAGATAGGCAACAGTATTGGGTGATTTACTCTAGTATTTGGAGAAATGTGATTTTTCTATGATAATATAGAACAGATGATAATTAGACAGAAGAGCAAACTCATTACAAGGCCAAACCAGTGGTTTTGTTTCATTTGTGTAGTGTCGGACATACAATACCAGTACTGTTAAATTGCAATTATCATGGTTCAGGCCTTCAACATAGTGATTTGAGTAGCAAGAGAAACTATGCTTTTTCTAGGAGACCTTGCATAAAAGTAGTGATCAACCGTCGTGGTTTTTTTTTATTAAAAGCAGGCACCACTGTTTTTCCCAAGTGGTCTTGTACATTCATCTATCTTGTACGGTTGTACCATTGCATTTACTTATGTTCTGAACTTTACAGCATTTTCGTATCTTATTAATTAGAGTTGGTGTGTTTTTCTCGTGTTAGTTGTGACTTGCTATCTGAGCAGTGACGTATAGTCATCTTCCACCAACACCTTTTTATCTTGGTAACCACTGCATGGTGTGCCTTGGCAACTTCTTTCCAACCAGCAGAAGCAGCAGGATGATGTCTGCCGGTGTGGAAGTCCTTTGAGCTTTTTGAGGTCAGTAGTTTCACGAACTGAAAAAGCTTTTACTAAAAATGTGTGGGAGATTAATTATGCTTTATTAAGCATCTTATGATACATATAGTATTCATTTATGGATTTTTTTAAGCATGCAATTTAAAAATTGCTTTGGTTTCGCCTATCCCAGCTTAATAGTAGCCAGTTTCCATTATAAACTGAAATAAGGAATGACTACATATTCATGTAAATACTCGGAGGGCGCATTTAAAAACAACTTAGTTACCATGCAGCCATCATAATACGTAGTGATTTTGTCTCTATAACAAAGTTAGTTACCATACTACGATTACAGCATGTTTGTTGCTCATTTTCCTTTCATTAGCCTTAAATATTCACATGAATATGGGAAATATGGGAATGTATTAGAGACCTAATTGATAACTGAATATGCTAGATTAGCTCTTCATGCGTGCCTAGGCCACTAAAGAATAGATTCACTAAATAAATGTTAATATTCTTATTTCCCCTTTTCAGCTGCTAATTAGAAGATTAGTGCTATTGTTAGGCAACATGACCATCAGAGCTTATTTTTTTCTTTTTCAGCTGCTAATTAGAAGATTACTGCTATTGATAGGCAACATTTTCTTCTTAGCTATCCCATTGCCCTTGCGGCTGCATCGGCCAGTCCCATTACCTGATCTCTGTGTAATATACTTGGTGTGAGGCATCCCTTCTTTCCTCTTCACTATGGCATGTGTGACCTCTCCATGCTGCGTGTTCTAGGAAAGATCTTTTTCTCCAGTGCGTGCTCTCCTTGCCAGCACTGGGGTTAGGTACATGTGCAGATCTGGGTTGCAAATGAACGCAAACACTATACTTGCTTTTTATAGAATACATAATTGCCTATTTAGAAAGGTATTGTTGCCTAATAGGGTGACACTTAAATTGCCTTAGCAAATGCAGTTGTTTAGTTTTTTATTTAATCACCATGGCTGTATTTGATTTTAGCACAGCACACCTTGGCTCTGCTTGAATATATTTCTGGGCTGTTTACAAACATATATGTGCTGCATAAACAAATGAAAACAGACGCCGCACTTTTTTGCTTTCTCAAAATGCACAAATTACTGATACAGTTTGTATGATTAGCACACCACATGTCAACTAAGTTGCTTTTTAGCTTTTTTTTTTTTTTTTGTTCTAGAATAAAAATATGGAGCATGTTGCATTATCCCAGATTAAATAATTGCATGCTATTCCATATAAGCTGCCCCCCAAATGTCATCAACTCATCATAAATGCCAGTAACATTTTTTTGTTCCTTTTTTGTGCTGCAGAGAAAAAGATAGTTGTCCTCTGCTGCCAGTCAAGTTATGTTGGGTTCACCTTAGGTTTGAGCAGCGGCTTGCCATGTTCTCCTAATTTTGTAGTAGTAGCACTTCAGGTAGTGTTTCTCTCTACAGTTTTTAGTTTACCAGCAGCAGTTTAGTGGACTAAATTTGTTGGGCTTATGTGATTGTTCCTTGCTACCAACTAAGATTTAATCATTTTTATTCACTGGGTAGCTGTTGTAACTTGGTCTACAGTTCTTTTATGTCAGTTAGTGTTTTGAATTTCATGATATAGTGTTAGTCAGTTCTTTTTAGTTGTTGTAACTTGCATGTTTTTTCATGCCATCATAAATGAGTCATTTGGTGTTATTTCCTCTACTCTTCTTTACCATATCCCTTTTTTCAAGCGTTATTCTGCGGTCTAAGTGACTTAAATCATGCGCAGGTGACAAGGGGAAGCCTGAGATTCTATTTCTCGAGTAGGGAAGCACGTGCAGATTCCGTTGGCGGGGTGCTGACTAATGCAGGTGACATATGTTGCTGATAGACCATTATTTTTCCTTTTTTTTCTACTGTTATATTGATCATTTCTGTTTAGTCATTAAACTAGTCTTTTGATATCCTCACCTTGCCTTTGTTTGATCTTTTTTTTTTTTTTTTTTTTTTTTTTTTTTTTTTTTTTTTTTTTTTTTTTTTTTTTTTTTTTTTTTTTTTTTTTTTTTTTTTTTTTTTTTTTTTTTTTTTTTTTTTTTTTTTTTTTTTTTTTTTTTTTTTTTTTTTTTTTTTTTTTTTTTTTTTTTTTTTTTTTTTTTTTTTTTTTTTTTTTTTTTTTTTTTTTTTTTTTTTTTTTTTTTTTTTTTTTTTTTTTTTTTTTTTTTTTTTTTTTTTTTTTTTTTTTTTTTTTTTTTTTTTTTTTTTTTTTTTTTTTTTTTTTTTTTTTTTTTTTTTTTTTTTTTTTTTTTTTTTTTTTTTCAAATAAAACAGAGTTGGGGGGGGAGTGGGTTGCAAATGAAACACAGACACTGTACTTGTTTTTTTAGAATACATAAATTGCCTATTTAGGAAGACATTGTTGTCTAATTAATGACACTTAAATTGCCCAAGAAAATGCAATCCGCTACAGCATCACCAGCAACAACCTGCTCATTACTAGTAGAGGCTCCAGGAAAATTATTTATTCTTGTTTCTTTAAGCAATAGCATGATTACAAACATAGTAGGCACATCCTATTGGTTGGGCTATTTGTTGAGTGCAAAATATTTGGTCAGTTGCATCTGTTGCCTCTTAAAACATTGCACCTAGGGAATCATTGTCAAATTATAATGGAGGGTTATTCAAGGCCATATCGCTTGTGCTATTCATCGTCTACACAGAAAAGACAATGTGTGAGTGCAATGATATTTGTGTTTCTAACACAAGGCATCAATAATAGTACTGACTTGGGCAATATAGGCACCTCATTTAAGCAATAAGATTGCTACTTTTAGACAATAATGTCTTCTGAATTAGGCATCATAATGTTTTTATTTTCTAACAAATTTATGACACATGCCCCTTTTTTAACATGCAGGATGCAGGCCATGTATAGAGAATTAGAGATGCAAGATGCAGCCCGTGTATAGAGAGATGCCCAAAGAGATGCGCAAATGTGTCCTTTTCTCCTAGGAAGTAGATGCATAGTTAGTGTTGTACTCTAGAAGACTACATATGCAAATATGGTGTTTTCTAAGATGTGGTTTGTTCTAAATAAATTATCCTTTTTTGTGAATGTATACATGCAGTACCCAGAAGCTTCTGCGTTGGACCTGATTTGCCTTTTTCCCTAGAAAGGGTACTCCGTAGCTAGGACTAGGCCGCGCAGGCCGTTGGCAGCATCCCTCTGCGCCAAAAGACCAACGTTAATTAGCATCCTTGCCAAAAAAGGAAATATGGTAACTGCAGTTGCTACAAACGGAAAGGCCGTGCAGATCCACTATATTACGGCCGGCCGTGCGTTAGCCGCTCCCGTTTTATAAAAACACTCGGCAAACTATTTGTTTTTGGATTTTAGCTTCCAAATTTTTTTTTTGATATACTTGTAGAGTATTGGGTGCACCATGTTTGATTTTGGACCTTTTTTGAAACTTTTTACTATATCTTGTTCTTTATTTTATTTATTTAAATTTTTTGGGGGAAAAGAAAATTTGTACTGCAGGTCCATCCGATAATGGAATTTAGTTGTTGCGAAAATGTTATTCCCAATTTTTTTTTGTAGCCTCTGTATACAATATGAAGACATTTCACCAAGTTTCATGATTTTCGGACTTTATTTGCATTTTATAGAATTTTAAAAACCTTTGCCCGCACTTGTTCCGTGAATAAGATGTTTGAAATTTTGGATCTCTCTCTGATACGGCCTCAAATTGAACACAATTATATGAATATCATTTTTTCCAATCATAAAATTCAACTATCGGATGCACTTGCAAAGCAAACTACCTTTACATAAAAAAAATTAAATAAATAGAATAAAGGAACAATATATAGTAAAAGGTTTAAGAAAATGTCCAAAATCAAATATAGTGCCCACAATACTATACAAGTACAGCAGAAAAAAAAATTGGAAGCCAAAATCAAAAAAAAAAAAATTGGTTTGCCGAGTGTCTATGAAATACACTCGGCAAGCGCCCTAGGTTTTGCCGAGTGTCTTCCCTTGACACAAACCGGCTAAACGGGCCGTCACCCCCGTCCATGTTTGCCGAGTGCAACGGTTTGCCGAGTGTCGGACACTTTCGGCAAATCCCCGGTCCGCCAAGTGTATTTAGTTGCCGAGTGTCCGACACTTCGGCAAAACCCTCGGTTTGCCGAGTGTTGCACTCGGCAAATTGGAGGTTTGCCGAGTGCCCGACAAAAAACACTCGGCAAACCGTTTGACACTCGGCAAAGAGCCGGTTTCCAGTAGTGTGGGCTTGCTCTGTCGTCTTTGAGATAAATTGAGTGCTTCAACCGCATGCTAGGTTCCAGGGACCCTTGATCTCTCCTCTAGATCTCCTTGTTCTCCTTCTGACGGTCCTACCCCTTTGAGGCATGGTGTTGATAGGCATCAGCTGGAGCCTAGAGACACTCATAGCAATGCAACTCACGATTTTCATCTGTTGGCTCCGATTCAATGCCTTATAGCCTCCAAGCTGTCGTCTAGAGTTCATCGGAGTTTGTCATTGGTGGTGGAACTTGTTAGGAAGTAGTGGTTGCATTCGCTCCGTTTGGTGGGCTAAGCTAGTAGCTGATTCATTTTGTTTATTGTGATGTTTTTTTGTCTTGCTTTAACTCTATGCTCTTCCTCTTACCATGTACCTCTTGGACCTTTAAAGACCACCCCTGTAAAGGTGCTTTGCATCCTTCCACCTCTCGATTAGCCTGACATCTGTGGAATGAAAATTCATGTGGGATTCATTTGATCCCTCACCTTCCTAGCAGTGGCACACCCATATGGGCCCTAGGAGCTATCAATCCCTCTAGCGGCAGCGCTCACCCTCTTGTGGCTGCTGCCCATGCACAAGACCGCACCCTACACAGCGACTGGCCGGTGTGCTCATCGCCATGACTCTGAGATCTAGCCCATTCATCTCAGTCATGTGTTCACTGCGGGGCTTTGGCTATGAAGATTACAGTGAAAAGCATGATATTCCAATTAAGGCTCCTTTGGAACAAACCAAAAACAAAGGAAACTTGTTGTGAAAATAAATTGTCTTGTTGTATAAATTAATTATGTGAAATTCCTGCGTTGCAAAAGGACACTAACTCTTTTATATGCCTATAAGCTAATAATATATCTCAAAATCCTTGGCCCCACGCACCCACCATGGCACGGATCCGGTCACTGCTGAAGACCACGTTGTGGATCGAGGCGCCTCAGGCCACCACCGCGTAACCACATGTACGGATTCGGCCATCGCCGACCTTCTCGGTATCACCGCGCGCGGATCCGGACGGCACTGCCACCATCGCACCCCTAACAGCACCTACAGGACTGCCAACACTGGGACGTGAACGGATCCAAGCAACGGACACAGTTTCCGAACCATCGGTGGCCGCCGCCACCAGTCTACCGCCGCATTGGTCGACAACAGCGATAGCGCCACGCGGTTCATGGAACTCAAGCGAGCAGTGTGGGGTTTGGTTGGAGCAGTGTCGCCCCCGCGTTGCCATCCATTTCGCAAATTGGCAACCGCGTTTGGTCTAGTATCTAGAGTGGGACCGTAAAGTTACACGTTGCTTTCCTTTTTTTCTGAAGGTGGGACCGTGAAAGGAACGCAGGAAGCTCAGAAGGAAGCTACCGAAATCAGCGATGGTCTCTCTCTTTCCCAGCAAGATCTCGAACCGGTAATGATCGACTACTGCCCCTTCGTGACAGTTTACTTGCTCCACTGTTTTATATTCTTGTTTCTCATAATTCTGTATCCTCTGCCAATTTCCTTTTTCTTTTCTATAAAAAGAGATGGTATTGCTTCAGCTGTCAGTGACTGCACACAGCCAAATGTTGTAAAGCTTTCAGCTAATCAGCTGAACAAATAAAAGGGAGAAAGTAAGGCACAAACTAAAGGAAAAATCTTAAACATAAATCTATTATTACTTGTCCATGAATTCCTTTTGGGTTGTTGCCGTCATGCTGCAGCAGCCTCTGAAACCGTATCCCATACACTCCCCTCAAGGTAGCTTCCATGAATTTCTTTTGCTATGCATGCATTTACCTGGTCGTATACCATTCTTACACTTCTGCACTGTTCGATGAATAGTCCATCACAATCCCGTTTGAAAATTCCAAACCGGATTTGTTCTGGTTTCTAACGTGTGGGATCAAGTTCTGGATCTTCTGATGCTGATAGGTTGAATTTTGGTCGCTGCCTTCTTTCTCTTTTTTTTCGCGACCGGGCCTCACGCTCGTTTTTCATTAAGAGGAAAGCAAGCAATCAAGTACATCGGAGAAACGGCAGCGCGCCATCGGCGAGAGGCCAAAGGCAGCTGCAGAAGAGACCCTAAACTACTTGGTAACATAAAAAACGATTACATGCTTGCACCATGGTGCGACCAGAGTAGCTCGACGGCTTTCAGAGGCGCATAGCCAGCCTCCGCCCAAGCTGACGCCTCGCCCATGATAGTGGAAACCACCTCAACGACGTTGGACGCGGAGCCGTTGAAAACTCGCGAGTTTCTCTCCTTCCAGATGCACCAGGAAACGAGGAGCAGTAAGGAGTCGAAAATTGGCCGGGACGCGGCGTCGAGCCGCCGACGCTGCGCCAGCCACCAAGAGCCGAGGCCCTCAGCGATGGCTGGAACCAGGTTGGCCAGGTTTAAAGGTGCGAGGAGTTGGAACCAGACCTCCCGTGCAAAAACATAGCCCAGCAGCAGGTGCTCGATGGTTTCCGCGTGCTGGCAGCAGAGAGCGCAGTCGTCAGTGTCCTGTAGGCCATGGCGTTTGCGACGTTCGGCCGTCCAGAGCCTGCGATGAAGTGCAAGCCAGAAGAACAGCTTGACCTTGGGCGGCACCTTGGTGCTCCAGAGCTCCCTCGCACCAAGAAGCCGCACGGAGCCGGTGAAGAACGCCCGGTACGCGGAGGACGCGCTGTAGGTGCCGGATGAGCACCACCGCCAGATGAACCGGTCGGGCGTTCCCGGGTTCAAGGTGACCGCGCGCACGACGTCCCAGACCTTCAGGTAGTCACAAATGACCTGGGTCGTGAGAGCACCAGCGATGTCCGCCACCCAGCAGTTGGCGGCCAGAGCGTCGCGCAGTGTCCTCGTCCTCCCAGTCCTCGAGGTCGCCTCGAAAAGCGCAGGCGCGAACTCACGTAGCTGCCTTCTTTCTCATATCACTTTCTTCATTCATGCAGTCTCCAAGACTTGTTGCCATGTCTTTTTCCTTCTAATAAAAATCTTGATTTTTCTGTTCAGCTAGTACTGATGATGAGAGAGCAATGAACCAGAGCCACCAAACCACTGTGTGGGTCTCTTGATATCTTCCATCCAGCGAAGCTGCAACCCCGCTTCTCCTACCTTCTGCAGTTCTGCATCCTGAACACCAAAAAGCTCTCTGGTTTTCAAGGGCGCAGTACATCGATAAGGCAGCTGTTCTAAGATCTCCAAGATTCAATTCTAGGTACATGCTCTGATCTCTTTTTCCTGAATCGAAGCAAAAGGTCTGCCGAAACCTTGTTACCAAGAGCAAAATATACAAATAGCAAAAGAAGCACAAAAGGAAAACACCTATATCTGCTCTGTTTCCTTCTGCACGCATGACGCATATCTTCCTGTTTGTCCTTGATCAAATCGTTTTATTTTTGTCGCTTCGCAGCGACGAGCACGCGTACTCAAGGCGTTTTCGTTGTATAACAAGCACAAGTGTCATACTGGTGTTGCTGCTTCCCTAGCCTTCGCAAGTGGTAATTCGTATGGGAATTAATCTTCATTTCCTGAACTGGATAGTAGTCGTGCCGCATGGAGTTGTTTAATCTAGATGCCTATTTAAACTTATTGTTTTGGTTTACTCATATAAGTATCGCAGATGGTTCCTCAGGCATAGGACCAGATTTTTTTTTTTCTCCATTGACTTGTGCGATACAAATCAAATTCTCATGTATAATCAGAGAAAAAAATTATTAAGCCACTTTATCGACCCAGGCGCCGCCGCTGCCGCCGCCAACCCCCGACGTGGCGATGCCCGGACCCCAGGCCCCAGCGAAGCGCCGTGCAACCCCAGCCCCGCTCCAGTTCTAGCGCCGCTGCAGCTCCAGCGCCACTCCCCCATCCGCCGCCGCGTCGTCAGTTGGCCATGGCCGCCAGAAGCCGGTGTTGTGCGGGCATGAAACCATTGAAGTCGAAGCTTGTTTCTCTACGTTCTTTCTTCCTCCCCCTCGATGATCCAAGTTTTCATGGAACGTCGTCCCGGGCACGTTCCGTCGTCCGTTCCGCGCCATCCCCGACCCGCGTTCGGGAACGAATGCCCCTACCACATCCGCGGAACGCCCCTACCATCCGCGTTCCTGTGACACTGGTTGGTAGCACATGTATGTGTGATTAGCACAGTTTCTGACATTTGGGACCATGTTTTGATGTTTCTAGTGGGCAGTGGCCAAACTTTGGATTTTCGTTGGCAGCGAAGTCACACTGCACTTTCGTTCTGTATTATTTTGTTGTGTGATCGAAGTAAACAAAGGTGACGAGGAAGCACCAGAGTGAAGCTACCAAAAGCACCGATTGCCAATCGGATTTGTTCTGTTATCTAACCTGATCTGGATAATGATGCAGCTGGTTTGGACTTTTGCTGGGACTGAAGTTTCCCGGAACCTTCGTTTCCAAGAGTTGTTGTGTATCGTTTCCATTCCATGGAATTAAACAAGTTTATTTAGAAGACGGGACTGAAGTGGAGCTATCGAATGCACTCTCAGCGCCTCTCTACCATCCAGCCAAACTGCCATCTCCTACCTTCCGCAGCTCAGCATCCGAACTCTAAAACGCCTCTGATTTTCAAAGGGCGCAGTGCATCCTAGTGCCTCGTTCGGGAATGGAATAGAAAAAGCTGCTGATCCAAGCTTAAATTCAAGGTACATGCTCTGAATTGCATTCGAAATTTCATTTGCAGGAGTTAAAAATACAAAGAGGAAAATAAGTACAAGAAGGGAACGTCATGCATGCTCTGTTTCCTTCTGCATCACTTCATGCATATCATCCTGTTTGCTTCTATGATCAGATTCTTCGCTAACCATGCTTCTATTATCAGATTTTTCGCACTCAAGCCTTTACACGGTGAGCAGCATAAGTCTGTTGCTGCTTATCTGGCCTTTGGAAGAGGTAACTCGTATGCTAATTAATCTTTCATTTCTTTAAACATCTCTCCTCCGATTTTTATCCTCTCATGCAGTTATTTAGTCCTAGTAATCATATCATTCAACAGCTGAAACTTATAGTTGCTATATAATAGCGTGTCCACCATAGTTTTGGTTTGAAAAACTCCACATAATTGTTTGTTCTGCAATTTCATCTACAGAGAATTGGCAACGGAGCCTTTGAAATATGACGGGAGTTGAGGCTGCTCTAGGATCTGGACTATTAAAAGTTGCAGGGAACAAGCTAGGTTCACTGGTATCTAGTGAGTTTGCTGCCATAACAGGCGTCAAGAAAGACCTCTCTGACCTCCAGGTTATACATAAAGAGATTACAAAATGGCTATCCGTGGTTTCTACAATAGCAATAGAGAGAGACCCATCACTTGGATGGATGATGAAGTTGAAAAATCTTTCTAATGACATTGATGATTTACTTGATGAAGTATGGCTAGAAGATGAGAAACACAAGATATATAATGAATGTGAAAAGCATGCTTTTGCTGACTTGCTTGCAAAACCAAAGCTGCTTATATTCCGGTACAAGGTGGCCCCTAAGATCAAAGCAATCAAGGTGACGTTTGATACTATTGTGAAACAAAGAAGCAATTCTAATACTATACTAAACAGTTTTCAAGTCGATCAGCCAGTTCAGATTAGAAATGACAAGGCAACAGGGGAGCAGTTTCTGTTGAGTAACGCTCAGAGAGTCAAAAATACCATCAAGGGATAATGTGAAGACTGAAATCATTTCCAAGCTTCTAGAATCTAACAATAGAGAAGATGGTCACATAATTTCTATTGTTGGGCTTGGTGGTTCTGGCAAAACTACTTTGGCCCAACACATCTGCCATGATGACAAGATAAAGGGGCAGTTCAAAGAATCAGTATTTTGGGTCCATGTATCTCAGGAGTTCTGTATGCAGAAACTTATTGGCAAGCTTTTCGAAGCTATTATTGAGGAAAAGTCAGATCTACATGCCCAACAATACATGCTCCGTGCAATTTCAAACAAATTGAGTGGTAAGAAGTTTCTACTTGTCCTGGATGATGCTTGGCATGAGAAAAGCCATGACTGGGAAAATTTCCTGGTGCACATAAACAATGGTGCATCAGGAAGCAAGATTCTTTTAACTACACGTAATGAAAATGTTGCAAAAGCAGTGGAGTCTAAGCTTGTATTCAACTTGGCATTCTTATCAGAGGATGAGAGCTGGAGCTTCTTTCTAAAGAGTGTTGGTTGGATAGAAGAGGATTTAGACTCTGAATTTATTAAAGTTGGAAAAGATATCATCAAGAAATGTGGCGGGGTGCCACTAGCAATAAAAAAACTCTTGGATCTGTTCTTCAAAAAAGAGAGAAGAATAAATACTTGGAAGGCTATTAAAGAGAGTAGTTTTTGGGATGAAGAGGATATACAAGGTCGAGTTTTTGCATCCTTAAAACTGAGCTACATCCACTTGAAAGATTATCTGAAGCCATGCTATACATTTTGCTCTATATTCCCTAAAGGTTACACATTTTACAAAGATTACTTGATCGAACAATGGATAGCCCATGGATTCATCGAGGGAAGGAGGGGGGAGCATCCAGAGGATATTGGAAGTGACTACTTTGATTCTCTTGTGAAAGGCGGCTTTCTCCAGGAGCGACCTGAGTCAGAGTCTAATGAAATAAGAAGAATGTGCTGGATGCATGACCTGATTAATGATATTGCTCAATATATTTTGCAGAATGAAGTGGTAACATCTTTACCACAGAAGATAACCAAGGATCGTGCACGCCAATGCAGATATTTATCTTTGACATCATTGAATGAGGATGTTGAAAAGGGCTTTGAGAAGCTCCGTGCTCTATATGTGGCTGAAGGTAACCCATCATTGCCTAACCTTGTTAAGAAGAGTGGGCATATCCGTAGCGTTGTCCTTGACTATAAATATGATACTCCTTTTCCATCATTCATATTAAAGCTTCAATATCTTCAATATCTTGAAATCCACAATGCTAGTTTCACCAAATTTCCAGAAGATATATCAGATTGTTGGAATTCGCAGTCACTTCATTTTATTAAGTGTAATGGCTTTGGGACACTGCCTGAGTCTGTTGGGATGCTTCAGAAGCTAAGAACTCTGGAACTGAAGTGGATTACTGATCTTGAGTATTTGCCTCAGTCCATTGGAGATTGTGGAGATCTTCAATTCTTAAAACTAATGTACTGTGAAAAGCTTAGTGAGATACCACTCTCCATAAGTAAAATTAAAAATTTAAGGGGCCTTCATATAGTTGAATGTGTATCTCTGGAACAACATAATTTGAACATCATTGGAGAACTCAGTAATCTACAGACTATCAGCTTATCCTCGTGTTGGAAGTTCCAGGATTTGCCAAGCAAATTTTTATGTCCTATGTTGTGTACTCTTGATCTTTCCTACACCAAAATTGTCATGCTATCTGAATGGGTTACTACGACTAGCACTCTTGAATGTATAAACCTTGAAAACTGTTGTGAGCTGCTGGAGTTGCCAAAAGGTATAGTTAACTTAAAAAGATTGATATTTTTGAATATAAAGGGCTGTGCCAAACTTCGTTCCATGCCATCAGGTTTGGGACAACTTACTTGTTTAAGAAAACTGGGCTTGTTTGTTGTTGGGTGTGGTGAAGATGATGCAAGTATCTCCGAGCTTGAAAATCTGGATAAGCTAAGTGGTTACCTGGAAATTAGAAATCTCAAGTTTTTGAAGGGTCCAACAGACGTAGGGAAATTTTATTTGAAACATATGAGTAGCCTACAGAGTCTGGTGTTGGACTGGTCTTTGAGTCAAACTGAAGAAGAGTTATTATGTGATATGGAACAAGAACAGGGTATGCTGAGTGCTCTGGAACCACCGTCACAAATTAAGGATATGGAAATCAAAGGTTACCGAGGTCACTGTTTGCCATGGTGTATGATGTCACAAAATGATTCTTCTATTTGTGAAGCCATAATGTTGAAGCAAACAGGACCACGTCAGTTCCTTTCTCTAACTGAACTGAGAGTCGAAAACTGTCCAAACTTGAAGCAGATGGGCGGAATTTTTCAGTTGCCTTCCCTCAAGTCCCTCATCCTTCACAAAATGGTTAATTTAGAAGAGCTGTGGACCATAACATGTCATTTTGAAAATACGGAGGAAGAAATACTACGTGGGCAATGCTGCTTCCCTGCCCTGTCCTATATATTCATATCAGTCTGCCCCAGACTGAATGTGAAGCCTTACTTCCCACCGTCACTGGAGAAGCTGCATTTATGTGAAAGCAACATGCAGCTGCTATCACCAGATAGTTTCTTCCGAATGCTACCTCCACCAATCGATGAATCCTCGTCATCCTACAGCATGCACTCAGCAGTCTCTCACCTCAAGGAACTGAATCTAATGGAGATGGAATCATCGTCTGGATGGGAATCCTTGCAGCACCACACAGAACTAGAGACCTTGAGGATTAAATTTTGCAAAGAAATGACAGAGTTACCTCAGAGCATTCGGAGTCTCACCTCCCTGCAGAAATTGAGTATCGAGCGATGCTCTACCCTTGGCCTGCTGCCCGATTGGCTTGGTGAACTGTGCTCATTACGATCACTTTCTGTCTTGTGGACCCCAATGATTAACAGCCTCCCCCAATCGACGAAGCACCTTAGGTCCCTCGTCAGGCTGCAAATCGGTGGTTGGGACAATAATTTGAAGCAGCTACCTGACGTAATTCAGCACCTCACATCACTTGAATTTCTCAGTTTGATAGAATTGCCGACAGAGCTGCCAGAATGGATTGGACAACTCTCTGCTCTACGCGGGCTTTGGATCCAGAAATTGCCTGCCCTTCAATGCCTGCCCCAATCCATACAATGTCTTACTGCTCTTCAGCGTTTGTACATTAAGGGCTGCCCTGATTTGGAAAGACGTTACAAGCGAGGAGTAGGGCCTGACTGGCACCTTGTCTCTCACATTCCTCACGTGGATATACGGGGACCTGGTGGCTTGTGCTGGTTCTACTCCTAGTTCATCTTATTTTGGTAAATGTCTAGGTCCTTGCTTCCAGTTCCACGTGGGGCTGCTTTTGGTAGTCCTACTGGAAGAAGATAATGGTTTAATATTTTAGCTTATTTAATATGTGTCTAAATTATGATTACTAAAATAGATTCAATTCCAAGGATCCAAAATGGGTAGCCTTTTATTTAATACAGTTGTTTTTCATTTCCAAAACCTGTCACTACTTCTTTTGTCTCCTAATATTACATAGGTCAGTAGGGCAAACTAGAACATCCCCTCTCCTAATATTAGGACATGCATTCTTGCTTTATTGGCACAGTAATAAATTACAGCTTTATGCACTTAGGTAGAATAATATATTTATATTTTTTTGTCAATTTCTCGTATACCAATCGAAAAATAAAACCCCAACAGCTGACCCCTCTTAATCGTGGTTGTGCAGGTCACAAGCTCGAGAATGACGATGGATTGTTGATCACCAAAAAAATTTTCAGAACTCTGTTGCTTTGCTTTACAAGGATGTCACGTGATCATTTTGTATTCATATACACTGCTCGATTTTAACTTGTAATCGTACCAGCCTACTCCGCTACTTCTGTGGTTGCTTATCCTGAGCTCTGACAGGAAGACCAACTAGACTATGATCATGAGACATAAAGAGGCTGCCGTGAATCATGATGAAGCATATTTGCATTATATTGCTGGTTCTAGTATAGTACCTTGTGGTTGCCCACCGGCTTGCGAGTGCAAAACACTATGCCAGAAAAAGCTATCAGTGACGCGTCTAGATCGACATTAGTGACGCGTAAAAGCCGCGTCACTGTTCTTACGTCTCTGATAAGGGTACATCAGTGACGCGTAAACACGCGTCACTAATAATAAGGTATCAGTGACGCATATTTACAACACGCGTCACTAACAACTGGAACACGCGTCACTGATAAGAATATACGAGTGACACGTATTTAGAACACGCGTCACTGATAATAATATACGAGTGACGCGTATTTAGGACACGCGTCACTAATATGGGGTACCAGTGACATGTGATGTTAACACGCGTCACTAATATAGGAATATGAGCGACACACATTGAGAACACGCGTCACTGATATTTAAAAGTACTGACAAGTGTCAAGAAGACGTGTCACTGATAGCGTATAAACAAGTGACGTGTTCTAATAATACATGTCTCAGATAGGATCAGAACTGTGATACATATACGGTCACTCATATTTTCCACCTAAGCCACATACCACAATGCTGTTCACAACACACACATATATATAAACCATTAATATATTACAACATGTTCACATCCAGAGCCTCTCAAAATAGATATCAAGTTTAACAAATTCACATTTATATCAAATTCATGTTCACAACTTGTTCGAATCCATCACAACATTGGACTTAACTATTGGACCCCTATTGATAATAGCAAACACACATCACTAGTGCTTAACTTGCAGGATGATGGAACTCTCCTTTCTTGTTGATGACATGTTCCACTAAGAACTTGGCCAGCTTCTCTCTAATCGTGCGCATATCGATGGGCGTTGTCAACACTTCAAATTCCTGTGTCAAAGATAGAGCTTTGGTCAAAAATAAACATAGTACAATACAATATAGAACATGGCTGGATGTTGGTGCTTGGTTTCAGATTTTATTAATTGCATTTTTACTAGCATAAAAATTGGTAAAACAGCAACATATTTTTCTTAGCTTTTCTCCACTTAGCTGAACCTAAATACATTTAGATCCACACACACAGACAGGTTCTTTCCTTGCCAATGCTTTACTGCTGCAATGCTTGCCTGACTGCCATTGCTGCACTGCTTGCTGCTCCAACACCCTACCTCTCTATGGTCTGCTGCTGGTGCGCTGCAGCTACCCTTGGTGAATTGCAAGCAAACAAGCAAGGCAATACACTACTGCTGCCCCATCTTGCTCCATCTCATGCATGTGCAGTACATGCATGCTCATGCATGTGCATGTTCTCTTCTAAATTTCTTTGCCATCTTGCTCCATCTCGGCTCTTGGACTTCTAATTAAATATTCTACCATCTCCATGTAATACTAGCCACAGGTAGGTAGCACACACACATATCCTAGCTGGCTAGTCTTGCCTACTGTTGTACTGCTCACTCAATAATTGTATCAGCAACTATAACCTACAGGTAGGTAGCACAAAGCTAAATAATTGTACTTCAGAAAAATCATAACTCCCAAATTTGATGGGCTAAAATCATGAAATTTTAGGACATAATAGATATATGCTGCAACAAAGTTTCATTTATGTTTTTATCACGTGAACTGATACAAAGTTAGAGGCGACAAGCAACACATGTACCTCAGGGCATTCCAAGTGTGTCTTTTTCATAGCTAACATCAAGTTATGTGCAGCATAGAAGCCGGAAATCTTGCCAGTCGAGTGCTGTTGACACTGTACATAATACACTATTAATTAGATCTGAATACACACGATTATTTGAAAATGGAAGTTGAACACAATACTGAATACACTAGATGCACAGTACTGAATTTTATTTTCAGAAGCACTTACTGCATATTTAGCAGCGTGTGTCAATGGCAGTGGTCTGTCTTTCATCTTGCTTGTGTGTGTTGTAAAAGCCCTACATGGAAGAGTGCAGCACACAAATATGCCTCAATATATTCATTCAATGACATTGGCATTTACAAAATAAGTCAATAGTAGGTAAGTATAGAACTCACTCGTCAATCAACATTTTTAACATGTTGAAATCATGGTTTCCAGATTTGTTGGAATCAAGGTATATGACCTTATTCCACTTTTGAATTACAATCACAACGATCCAATGACTACCAGCTAAGCCACCAGTGTTGTAGGCAAAAATTATGTAGTCTTTCCCAGTATATTTGGCAAAGGCCTTTTGCACATACTGTAGAATAGCCTTTCTATCAAACATTATGCTGTCCAGTGACATTAGTTGTGGATCAAGAAAGCCCACAGGAATATCCTTAGCCTTAGCTTCTACAATCAGTGACCTAAAAATAAGAATGAACATGTTGAGAAAATGATTACAGAAACAAAAAAAATAACGAGAGGTTTCAGCCTAATTCATGAACAAGCTAAGTATATGTCGTTTGTTTCATGTTGTCAGTGTCACTGGTTGCAAATGGAATTATCAGACAAGACTGCAGAAAAGCTAACAAGACATGGTGGTTTTACAGTGTGAAGGTTGTAACCATATGATCCAGATCAGATCCAAAAGATTCCTTAAATATCACATCCGATGTGTTTCAAACTATCATGCATTAGATGCACTGAGAGTAAAACTGCAGGCTGACAGCAGTATTGTTCACACAAGCACAGTTCCTATTCCCTGTCCCCCGGTTTCCAAAAAGATTGCTACGTTAACCATACCAGTTACTAACATCACGCTGAGGTTACGGTTTTCATATCCATTAAGGTGTTCCCCATCCTACTACTAGAGGAATGTTTGCAGTATAGTCAACACAAGCCCAATGAGCAACAGATGAACAGACCCTGCCTGTAGCAGGCCTAGCCCCCTAGGCTAATAATTTTTTGTTGCTTAAATAGGAACAATGGATGCGGTATACAGTGGCAGACCTAGGATTTGAACACAGGGAATGCCTAGCAAAAATATCTCATTTATATATTATGGTGCATATAATTTGAACCCAGCAGAAGCTGAGTGCAAGCAAGCATCAGGTGAGCAGAGGGATGGTCTGGAGAAGATGTTGCACCTTTTTAGTTTGGACTTTCGACATCTATCTAGTACTAATAATTTGGTCGAAATTTTAGGATAGGCCTAAGTCTACGTGGCTTAAGCCTGGATCTACCCATGGGGGTATATTGTATACAAGGATCAGTTTGGTATTGCATTTTCCTGCTATAAAATGAACTCACAAGAACCAGACTAACTGAAATAACAGGGTTTGTCACAGACTTTTTAAGATCAAGTGCTATAAAGTACAGCAGCATGTTGAGCTCAACTCAAAAGGGCTAGAAAGTGTCGAACAATGAAGCTAAAAGGAGTGCATTTGTTTCTTCACATGGCACCCCCCTGAACTTAACATTCTGGAAAGTAAGAAGAAACATTTGTAACTTACAGTGTCCAGCATCGAAGAAGCGAGGAATCCAATGCGCCAAAGTTGAAGAGGTCATATAGATAATTGTATCTCACAAGCCCAACCTCAAAATCTGATGAATTCAACATATAAATACCCTTGAACCTAATCAGTATCCCATTCTTCTCATTCTCAACACAATCTTTCATGTAATGAGCATGAAGAGCAGTACATCCAGGTCCTACCGCCTTGAGGTCCATTGCTGGGAGAAATGGATGACCACATTTGTACTTAGAAGACCATTGTTTCTGCTGTCGTGTGGCCATGTTTCCACTCACTCCAACAGGCTTACTAGTCAGATTTTGATGTGAGGTTGTTTTTCCACTCTCTTCAGCACCCTTAGTAGGCACTATTTGCTGCATGGGTGCCTTTCCAATCTCTCCAGTAGCCTTACTAGCCCCTTTGTGTTGCTTGGGCGGCCTTGCACTCTTTCCAACAGCTGGATGCGCGGGCAGCTTAGTGTCCTCTAAGCTCTTTGGATTTTTTGAAGGATTGGCTGCATTATGCTCCATTGACACACTCTTTGTTGCATCAGATGTGGCAGGAGTTTCATGATTTGAAGAAGTTGAATTGGCCCTACAAATTAGCTTTGTAGAAATAATAGCATTAGTGCCCTTCGAAGCAGTTTTGGCACTCTTTGAGATCTCATTTGGTTGAGATAGGGTTGGCTGGGTCCCAAATGTATGGTTCACTAGAATGTGAAGCCTCTTCCACTGTATTCTCTGTAGTAGAGCTTCTCTAAGTGTTTTGGTATCATCATTAGGGGGCAGCTGCAGCACAAAATCCTCATAACCTGGATGTACACATTCCACTTGGACTACTGCATGATCATAGTCTACTGCGACTGATTGTAGTTCAGACTGCTTTGGGAACACCCGACCCTCTGCAACAATAGCTTGATAGCCATTAAAGTTTGCTATAAGGGAACATTGGGTTGGCTCTGTAAGAAGATCAATAGTATCTGGATCACATGAAATGGGCCCCAAGTCTGATTCGTTTGTAACAGCGTTGGAGGCTGAGGCACAGCTGCTCCTTCGTCCATGGGCAGGACTAGGGGTCCTAGAAGGTGGTGGTCTTACCAACAATCCTTGGCCAGCGAGATAGGACATTACATCCTGTGTGACCTTGTTGGTAACCTTAGCCGTCACTTCTTCTGTGACTTGAGCTGTAATTTCTTCTCTAACCTGAGCTGTTATTGCTGCCACATCTACCACAGCAGACCTCTTCCTCTTTCTGTACATGGTAGAACATCCAGGCCAAGCATGCTTCCAGTTGGTGTAACTTGACACAGCACGCACGCGACCTGGCTGTTCAGGGCCCAGACATGCAGTTAGCGCATCATTCTCCCTTTCCCAAGTGATGCCCGAAGCTTGCGTGATTGCTTCTCTTTAATGTCTTCGGAGATTTTTTGTGTTGAATCTTGTTTCCAGATAATCTCAGCTTTATCTTCTGATATAGCAAGCTTACTCCTTCCTCGCAGAAACCTCACAGGGCGGCCTTCAGGGAAGTCATCCCATGGGTTAGAGATGCCTTTACTAGCTAAATCTGCATCCTCCGCCTCCCACTGTTTCATTTTCCCCTCATACCCTGCTGTGCCCAGACAATGGTTGTGCACATTCTTTTGCCGAAGAAGTTTGTATTTCTTCCTTGTTGCTACTGCATCTGCAGAATTCATCAAGGTCACAAATTCTTCCCAATCTTCAGGTACAATGTACGGGTGCTTCGTAAAGGGACTGAGCTCTTTGTCGATAAAATTGGTTACTAGCCTATGTTTATGAGTTCTCCAACTCTTAGATATCACCTTCATTATATACTTAAACCCTGCAGGCTTCATTTCAATTGGGAACTCCAAGTAGGGCGTGACATATTTATCAAACAATTCCCATTTCTTCTCATTAGTAAGGTATGTGAATGATGGCATAACTAAGGATAGTTGTTCCCTAGCAATCAAACGGGCAAGCAACCTCAATCTACGTTGTTCTTTCAGCTCATTTGGCATCCCATCTAGACGAAGCTCTGTGACAACAATCTTGTCAGTCGGCCACTTAGACGGTGTCTTTGCTTTTCGAGGTCGATGCACAGGCCTAGGCACAGACTGCTGCTGCTCGTCATCAATGGGTGATTCTACTTCCTCAGAAATAGTATGTCCTCCCGCTTCGTCATCACCACTTGATGAAGATTCCGTTGAAGACACCTATCAATCAAATTCGAGAAACATGTGGTTCAACAAATTGCACAAGACTAAATTTAGACACTAGAAATATGCTAAACACTTGAAATGATTGTGGGCGGTGATTGCTTACCATTTTGATGTGGAACTGGACGCAACAGTACCCACAACACTAGCGATCCAGTAATCTTGCCTGCAAGTGTACACTGATGATTTGGGTAATTTTTGCAGTATTCAGCAAGTACTCATAGTTATTCAGTAACTGCACTATCTTGTTGAAGTTTTCTGAACTACAGTTAGAATAGTAAAGGGCATACTATTATGCATACAGGAAACAGGGCCAATCATACCATACAGGAAACAGCATGTTTGTTATTCTGAAAAGGATCATATCAATTAGTGTTTTAGATTGCCCAAACAATTATTGCAAATGTTTCTTTCTTGGCTTTGATTATCTATGATACACATGAACACTGGGCTAGGGAACAAGTCTTTTTTAGAAGTAGTAAACAGGGACCAAGATCTTACTGTGGTCTTCTAAGTTAATAATATATGTGTTGTATACAGCATATAGAAACTTAGATTGTTCCAAGTCAAAGTTCTCGCCACTGATCCTAAAACACAACTAGGCCAAGCTGTAACTGCTATGAGGTAATGATATTGATCCATGGCAGAGAATTCTACAGCACTTGAGCTGAACGAAATGCAAAATAGCAGAAACCTTTGCACAAGCAATTTGATATACCAATTGTAAAGAACATATTAAACCCCAACATGAACACATTCAGACATAAGAAATCAATGGTGCAGGTCTAGAAGATTTTGGCACACCTTTCCTGGATTGAAGCTTGTGATTGCAATTTGGCAGTGAAATTCACCAGACACAGGTTGCCGAACCGGATGAAGAAGGAACCTGGGGTGTTTGCTCGAAGGGGACTTGTGTGCACCCGTGATCTCAGCCTTGTGACCTCCAAGAATAGAATTCAGACTATAATATAGTCACAAGAAACTACAAGATAGGATGGGTCCAAAGAAAATACCACAGCTAAACATAACAAAACTAAATTTTACATTTTAGGTATGCATTAGAAGGACCTTTCATGAAACAATAAGCATGTCCATAGTTGGAATATTCAATAAGCATGTCCATGTCGTGCTACAGTAGATATAAGAGATCATTTTTTAAAAAAGAAAATTATAAGTTGCTTCGGCAAGCTCAGCTAAGCTGCTGAAGTTCAAAGCTCATAAAAGGTCCCAGTCATGTCATCAGAAAATTTCTCCTAAATTCACTTATACAAAAGGCCTACCGATCATGTCTGAAGATATGATCAAAATATACACAGATTAGAAGTTATTGCAAGGACTGTAATTCGACTAATAACACATTAATTTTGGTACCAATTGAGGACTCGAAGAACTGAGCTGCGAATCTTACACGGCTGACTCAAAAACTACTTACCAAACAAAAAAGATCGACCCAGTGCCCCTCTGCTCTGCGTACTCCATCAGTTTGAATCTCTAAGAGAGCAAGTAACCTGACAGTTAAACTGTACTCCATTAGTTTTGTTCAGCTTAGCTTTGCTACTTGTTTCTCCATCCTCCAAGTTCACTGTTGAGGCTCGATGTATTGAAATTAAGAAGTGTGCCACTGATTTATACCTAAGTCCAACAACCTGCATGATGGAAGATACAGAATTGTCTGAATTATTGGATCATTGACAAATTAGTATATGCATACTACCAACACTGGATCCAGTCTATCTTTTTCCTAATACAAATTAACTATAATAATAAGAGATGGACCATCCAAAAACAAAGGAGATATTATTTTAATTTATTTTGGCTTCAGTTAGCAGTTTGTGGCTTTGAAAGGCAATAGGGAATATTATGCTATTAAATTTACCTTCCTATACACAGAACCTGTAGGGAACCATCCTTTCTTAGTTCTGAATATACTGCAATTATAGGTGCCATTATACCTGCATCAGCAACAAAGTGTTAATCGAGAAACAAAGTAACTGTCAAATGTAACTAACAGTGAAGTACAGCCTTGCATGGAGAAAATAAACAAATCTCAATTCACATTCAAAGCAGGTCAACATTTAACCAAAATAATGATAAATTACTACTGCTGTAAGGAAATGCTCACCTCATGTACAAATAATCTCCATAAAACTGCCCTTGGACAATCTGGCATTTACAGCAGCTTGTATGATGACCAAGAGTTTTTTGTCTGTAACATGGAAACCATTATGCCATTATACCAAAGGTGAAGAAAATTAATATGGTAAATATGCTACAAGATTATACAAATCAGGCATCTTGAGATAAAACATCCAAACAAGTCTGAACAAGGAATTTAACTAGCCATTTATACAATGTAGAAAAAACACGAATGAGAACTCACAAGCTACAGACAGTGGTGCTTTGGGCTGGCTGTACAGAGGAGTGCTGGGGTTGGTGCGACCAAATCCCCTTCGCTGGGCGCAGCCGTGGTCTGGGCCGACGACGCTACTCGATGGAGGCCGCAACACGCTATCGTCGGGGTCAAGTTTGGGGGCAGTGATGGGCCGGTGGGGGCGGCGGGTGCCAAGTTGTGGAGCGATGGTGGTGGCTGTACCCCTAAACGGAGCTGCAGGTGCCAAGATGCGGCGGCGGCCAGGGAAAGAACGACGACCTAGATGAAGGAATAAACAAATATGATTCCGGCCAGGTAATCAGTGACGCGGTTCAGCAAGGAGAGTCACTGGCATGTCAACATATTAGTGACGCGTCTAACAAAAACGCGTCACTTTTCTTATCAGTGACGCGTGTTCTTTAGCAGAGTCACTGATATGACTCTTTATCAGTGACGCGTCATGAGAACACGCGTCACTTTCCTTATTAGTGACGCATATTATTGAGAAGAGTCACTGATACGACCATATATCAGTGACGTGCCTTGACAACACGCGTCACTTTTTTTATCAGTGACGCGTTTTCTTACAAAGAGTCACTGATATCTTGTATTAGTGACGCGTCTTGTTCCTGGGCATGGGTAGCAACTGGGTAACAGATAATCTGTGACACGTCTTGTTAACCCGCGTCACTAATACTCTATTAGTGACGCGGTTTGTTTCTAAGTCACTAATCGAGGTGTCACTGATAAGCTTTTCTGGCATAGTGAAAGGAACTCCGGTCTCCCATCCCATTCGTGGGGTTCTATGGTTGTAATGAGCACGAGGGAGCGGTGGCGGCGGTCTTGGGTGGTGAGGTGTGAGGATCGCTTGCGTCACTGCACTCCGGAACGCTGCTCCCGAAATTGTGTGCTGGCAGACAACTGTGTCACCGTACGTGTGTACATGTACGGCTCTTGAGTCTCGATTCAAGTTCGGCGTTGCTACAAATATTTGGGACAACGCGTGCTCCTCTTGTAAGCACACCTGTACCCAGCCCAAATTGCTGTGGTTCATCTGTGTGCGGTATGCACACTTTGCAAAAAAATATTTGGGACAACGCATGATTTCATCCTGACCACATATCTAGAGTTTGTTTTGGGATTGGGCACTCCCTGTATGTACAACCATGATCACACGTTTGGACGCCCTCAGGGGCTCCCACACCCTCAGGAGAGCGCATGTTCGCAGCGCATGTTCGCAGTCTCGGTGATTACCGAAAGAGTGCACCACCTCAAACTTCTTCTCTTCCTCTTTGTTTAAATATCTATCTAGTGATCAACAAAAGCCTTGCTGGTTCATCCCATTCACTATCTCATTTACATTACTCGTAATTACTCACAACACGTTATCGCACATAGCTCGTTCCTCACTAGTCTTCTGCGAATGACCCCTGCGTCGATGGCCGCGCACAACCTTGGCCTGGCTCAGCGGCCTCCCTCGCACTAACAGGAAAGATTCGCTCTTTTTTAACATCATCATGAAGCAACAGTTTATCTACTTGACGTTTTAGCCCTTTTTTGGTTGGGCTTCCCAACATGCTTTGTCTTTCCAAGCAACCATAAGCCACAGGAGTTGGCTTTTACTGCAGTTCATTTTCCACAATACCTTCAGGGCTGCCTCTCTACCAATTGTACAATCGTAACTTCTACAAAAATTACCCATCTGCCACTGGTTATGAAATATACCGATTCATTCTTTCCTTTCTCTTCCCCATCGTTTGAACAGTTCGGCTGGTACTCCCAGATCTAACAAGGCACCCCACAGCGAGCAGCGCCACCACGACCTATGCCTTTAGGCCGGTGTCGCCAACAGCGGGGAGCGGCACCCGCCCCTGGCCCTGTCATCCTTGAAGGCAAGCTCTACCTCCATCGCTCCCTCATCCGTCGTGCACACGCCGAGCTCGTCCTCGAACTATAGTTAGCTCTCCGCCCGCAGGAAGCGCCCATGGCCTGCCTCCTCTATTTTTCCCTAGTCGCTGCCACGCTTGCCGGTCATAGTGCTTGTGCCCCGGCCTATGTCACCACACTACGTGAGGAAGGCAAGCTATGTCATGGAGAAGAGCAGGACTGATGAGCGGGATCCGCTCGTAATTGAGAGGAGGAAGTTGAGTGGGGAGGGCTGTGGATGACATATGGGTCCGCTCATAAGTGGAAGAGGCTGACAGCAGTTTTTCCGAAAGCCATAGCTATTCAACCAAACGGCTTTCAGCTTTCTCGTAGCCCACAACCAACAACAACTTTTCCACATTCCACAACTCACAACAGCTTTTTTAGAAGCCAGAACTCAACCAAACAGACGGTAGAATCTCATGGAGGTCGGTCAATGCAAAAGGCAATGGACCAAATGCCCATAAAAAATAAGGGTAGAGAGATGTATTGGGGAAAAAGGTGTATAGTGAGAAGGAAAGGTGTATTGGTGTAACACCCGTTAGCCAAAATCTGCGTATATGGCCTAGCTCCACAAATGGAACAAGCCTGTATACGCGTAGCCCTCTCTTACACATTCATTGTCGCTTTGTGTAAAAACCTAGGGATGATATGGTTGGAACGACAAGAATTATAAGCTGGTCCACACCTTCCTAAACTTTCCAGGTGATACTAAACACAACAACAGCAACTCGTCATATGCCACGTGGGCCACATGAACCAACTTAGAAATTACTATAGGCTTCTAATAGGCTAGGACGTTACAATTGGGTAGCGAGCGAGAATAACAACTATTTTAAGACAAAATTTGAATGCTACATGGTCAAGTGTTTTGTGACACAGAGGGATAGAATGTAACATGTACAATGACACACATAGGTGCAGGCTATTCAATTAGCATATGTAACATCCCAGGTGTTACGATTTAATTAACAACTTGACCATGTCATCATATGCATGCATCGAGCATCATGGTTAGTAATCAAACAAGTTACAATAATAGGTTTGATGTGTTGCATTTGGTTAATCAAGGTTGCTTCATGTGACTTGGTTGTGAGAATCACTTAATCAACTTAGTGATGCTTTAAGTTTAAAACTTTGTCAAACTTTGACTCTATGAATTGGTGTGAAACTTATATTTTGAAATGGTACTTTTGGTTGTGGTGTTTGATAAAAAGCTAATTAACCTCTAATTAATTGCCTAATCATGTTTAACAAAAACTAATTTCAATATCTGAAATAAAAATTCAGGTTTTAGATTTGAACACATGTTTTCAAAATTCAAAATCTTCAAAACCCGTGAGAATTTGGAGGTTGGCCCTAATGCAAAGTTCAAAGATCAAACCTTGCATTAGTGCTTTTGTTTGTGATTGATGATCATTAATCTCCCCTGATTCAGTGATTAAGTTGGCTAATCAAAATAATTTGAAAACTCTAACTCTCTCCCTCTAACTGAATTCAGTTTTCAGTCAACACTGAAACTGAATTTCGGCTCCATTCTTGCTGCTTTCCTTGCTCTTTGTCTCCATATCCAGCCATCCTTTGATCTTGTGCACAAAAGCAAAGTTGGAGAGGAATGATAGATGAGCAACTTTTCCAATTGGAGCAACTCGAGCTACTGCATCAATTCATGAGGAAATTGGAGATGAAAATTGAGTTTAGACATGAACAGTAGCTGGCAGCAGCTCCTCTTCGGCAAAGCAGAGCTGCCACGCAGCTGCTTGCCTGCTCACCGCCGACGTTGCCGTGGCCGGTTTGGGCACGTCTCTGCGCGTGGCACGCAGCAGCCGCGGTGGCAAGCTCCGAGCAGGTGCTAGCAACGCCCTGGCTCGTCCAAATCTCCTCCATGTGCCGACGCCGCCGCTGCCCTCCCTTTCCCTGCTCCACCTCGCCGTCGAGCAGCTTCTTTTCACTGGCCAAATTGGCACTCCCTGCTTTGCCCTAGCCCTAGCCAGCTAGCCAGAGCCTTCGCAACTCCCTCGCGTGCAGTCCAAGCCCTTCAGCGCGAGCAATCCTCGCCGGAATCGCCCGCGCTGCTCCTTTCTTCCTCGCAGCTGGCCGGGCGCCGCCACAGGCCGTTCGCCCGTGGCCAGGTCGCCTCGGAGCGTCTCCAGAGGAACCAAGCACCGTGCTAGCTCCGCCATAACCCCCTGGTGCTTTTCGGCTTGCTCTCTTGGTCTCTACCGCAGCCAGCACGCCGGAACGCCACCGCGCCGCCGTGTTCTGTGCCGCCGGTGCTGCTGACCGCGCGGTCACCCCTCCTTGGGCCATCGCGTGGCAAGCTGTGACCACCAGTGGGTGCGCTTAAGTCCGATCCTGCCCTAGCACCACCTCCCGCCTTCGGTGATCGCCCCCGCCGGCCGAAATCGGCCCAGCCGGCCAACTCCTCTGCTCCAATTCGCGACCAGGGACTTGTGCTTCAAATTGTAGCATTTCCAGTTGGCTAAGTGCGCAGACCATGACTCAGGTGAATAGTGCGCTACAGGGTTCTTCTTTTTTTTTTTTTTCCTGTTTTTGGCTGAAACTTGTGAATTTCATAACTAATTTTAGAAGCACACTAAAATTGTGAAAATTTTTATGCAGTCTTGTCATGACGTTATCTACTTAGAAAAAATATGAAACCATGAAAAATAGTAATTTGTGGATGCTTAAAAATTAGCTCAATTAATAGAAAAATGCTTGTTCTATGATTTTTGTAGGCTAAAGTATACATCCAATGGTCGTGAAATTTGGTCACTAATTCTGACATACAAAAATATGCATCCACTAAAATTTTGGTTCTATTTGAATGAAGTTTGTTTCAATAATTAATTTAGTCTTGTTTAATGACTGTAAAAATGGTTAATAAATAACTAATTAACTTAGTTAATTCACTAATGAACTTGAGTGAATTTTGGTGCTGAATGAAGTCCATGAATCACCAAACTTCACTGATCCATGGTTTGATATGTTTTGGTTAGTAATAGTGTTAGTCTCATGTTGATAATAAAATTAGTTAAATAAAAAGAGAGAAGTTAATCTCATGTTGAGTGTATTTGGGCTTTGATTGGAGATCGTGGGGGCATGCCCACCTTGTTGTTCCATGGCAGTAGCATGTCCATCATCATGTGATCTTATCCACCATAATAATAATTCAATAATAATGTTTAATAATCATGTTAGCCATATGCTTAATAAATAAAGTTAGGAAGTTAAGAGAATGAATAATTTAATATTGCTTCCTTTTTGGAGTGGGATAAAGCCCATGAGGTATTTTACCTTTGTTATCTCATGGCATTAACATGTTAAGTGTCATGTTTCTATCCTTTATGTTAGTATAATAAATTAATCTTGTTTTATGATGTCTCTCTAGCTACTTTAATAATAAGATACTGATGCTTCTTTGTTTAAGCATGAATGCCTTGTTTATGTTTGAATGCATCCACCTTTCTAGTTATTCAACTAATCTTGCTTGATGCTAATCAACCCTTCAATTATAAAACTTTAGTTACAACTTTACCGTGAAGAAAAGTTGTACTCAAGACAATATAAAATTAAGTTGATTCACCATGTTGCATCATTCGTATCATGTCAAGCATATCATTGAGCATGCATTATTCTGTTACGTATAGTGTAACAACCCGAAAAATTACACAACACAAAAATCTCAACTACAAAATTTTTTGCACATAACCCATGTAATGTTGAGTGTCATTTAGTAAAACCAACCCTAGCATGCACTACAAGGGATCCCAAATAGGATATCTTCATTATCATATGCATATCAACATTTTCACATTTATCATTATCGCATGTAAATGGAATCTTGCTTTTGTATTCCATTAATGGTGCAATATGTGATTTGGCTCTTACTTGGGTTTTGTGATGTATTAACACCTCTAAATAATTAAATAGGAATTATTAATTATCTTACCTACACTACAAATGCACCTATGCCATGTTATAAACCCAAATAATGAAATTAAATATAGATATATATTCCAATATTTGGAGAGATCCTCTAAATCCTACCATATGCCCCCCGCTGGACCCCACCATGTTAACTAAACCTTAATTACTTTACTAACCAAAGTTAAAACATTAGCTAAGAAAAAGAATAAACAAGAGGACTAATAGGAAAGGATAAGAAATAGGAAAGAAATTGGAAAATGCCAATCTGGCCTTGAGCAGCAGCCCAACCGGCCCAACCAGCCCCTCCCTTCCTTTCCCCTCTTCCCTCCCACGTGCCCACAATGGACCGGCCAGGCAACGGCCCGGCCGCACCCAGCCCAACACCAGCGCGCCGGGAGACGCCCGGACCGGAGCCGCGTTCGCTACACCGACGCTGATAGACGGGGCCCGGACGTCAGCCACGCTGTGCTTCTTCCTCCTTGCGGCGTCACCCCCGCTCGGCGACAAACGCCGCAACGGCCTCGCCTGCCCACGCCACGCCCGGCATCCCACGCTTCCCGCACAGCCCGCTCCCCCCTCTCACTGCGCCCGCGGGCCCATGGGTCACGCGAATCGCGTGACCCCCCTCACGCAGCGCCCCCCGGCCGCGCCCTTGCCATTGCCGTGCACAACCCACCGGCCTCCCTTCCTTGGGCCTTGAAGCCAAATTGGCGTTGCGTCTTTGACAGTTGGGACCAAGGCCACGAAATCGCCCACACCATCCCCCCGGCCGCTTGATCGCTTGGAGGCCGCGATCACCGTCCGCCGCTGCCACGAACACCCGCCTGCCTATAAAGGTCACCCCGAGAGCATCTAGGGCTTCCCATCACCCTGCCGCCACTCTGTGGCACCCAATTGACCCCGCCTTGCCAAGAGAGAGAGAGAGAGACAGGAGGGAAGAAGGAAGAGGTGGAGAAGAGGAGGTCGCTGGAGCCGTTCACCGCACGTTGGAGTTGGAGGAGACGACGACCTGTACGGCTACAACGGCGCAGCTTCTCTGCATGGCACGGCACCAACCCGTCATGGCATCACCACAACATGGCACCGCTAGCCTTTCTTCACCGCAACCAAGGTGAGCGCCGTTGCCCCCCTGCTCCAACCTTGACCTCTCAACCCGGCCATGGCGCTCCACACCGGAGCGCGGAGGCCGTGGCCTTTACCGGCTCAGAATACACCGCACACACGCGCAAGCATGGACCGGCCCTAGCCAAGTGGAATTGGAGCCACAGCCACCCGCGAAACCATGCTGCCTTGTCGCTGTCGCGAGCACACCTGAACCACGGCGAGCCGCCGTCCCGAATGATACAAGACCGTTCGTCTCGACGTGGCACACTTCGTGCACGCGCTCGGGTCTTAGAAGACTTAGCCGAGCCTGTGACTCGCACCACGCCGCTGCATCTGCGCCACCGTGGAGCGTCGTTGTGCCGCCGCCGTGCCTACTTAACCCGGCCGCCATGAGCCATGTATGGAACCCATTGAGCACCACTGTGATCTCCCGAGTCTAGCTGCGTAGAGAGCCAACCCCGAACGGAATTCCAAGACCCTGGCCACATGAGTACCGCCACGCCGGAGCTCCGCCACGGCCGCAAACCTAGCAAACTAGTGCCGCCGTGCTTTTGGTCATCGCCGGCTAGCCTAGCAGGGACCCAAGAGATCAATCGATCTACTACGCCCCCAATTTGACGTTAGAGGAGCTGCAGCCCCGCCCACGCGCCGTGCCACCACTGTGGGGATCGCCCCCCCGGGTATCCTCAGACGATGGGCTTGGGCCGAGCGGCCAGGCAAGGCCCGGTTCCTGAAGATGACACCGAGCGACGCATGCAGCCCATGGAATGCGACGCACGGGTCGGAAGACAAGATTGATCCGCTCGGATTGATAGAAGGATTAGTTACCTTGTAGAGCTAGACCTCCCGGTCGGCTGATTGATACGCCGATCGGGAAGATCGGATCTGATTGATCCTGTAACCCTGCCCCCGGCTATATAAGGCGGGCAGGGACCCCCCTCAAAACAGATTGCCTCTCACCATAATCAACCACCAGAACACAGGACTAGGGTTTTACGTCATCCTGACGGCCTGAACCTGTCTAAAACCCGTGTCTCGTGTTACTTTCTTGCTCTTGATCTCGCGTACCTCACCACCCTCAATCTCATCTACTACCTCGGGTACCCCCCTTGGTAGGCTGCTGACCAGATATCGTTGACAGCTGGCGCGCCAGGTAGGGGGGCGCTACTGATCCGTCGTTGACCAAGATGGTTACTCCCACTGCTTCCGATCTATCCGTTGCGTCCGGCATGACCTTCACCGTCGGATCCATTACGTGGACTGTCACCACTGAGCACGCCGATGGGGAGGACGTCCTGTCCCAGACGCCACCTCGCGTGGTCAGGGACACCTCGGCTCCGGCCAGATAAGCCCAAGCGCCTCCAAGCGAGGCCCCGATGGTCCTTCCTCCGGCTGCAGCGCCCCGCGTGCGGCCTCGCCGGGAGAGGAACCCGGTCAACGACAACGATCTGGTTGAACTCATCGATCGGGTCAACGAAGGCTTGCATGAGTGCATCGTGCTCGCCGAGACCACGCTCGCCGCAACCCCGACGAACCCGCCCAATGGGTCGGGTGGCAGCCCGCACGCCGCCGTTGGGCACCACGCCGACCCGATCACCCGCCGCCAAGGGTAACGGCCACACCGGTCGAACCCACCGGCCCCGTCGCGACCGCTACAGCGGACGCCCGCAAGGATCTCGGCTCCAGTGGTTGCGGGAGACTTCCTTCAGCATCTCAACCGCTCGGCGGGGCATCGATCCATCGCCCGAACCCCTCGGAGGAACAGATCTGGACCCGTGGCAACTATGCCATTCGGGCCTGCGAACTCCGCGAACACCTACCGGAGGCGGCGCAACAGCGCTTTGCCGACCGGTCCATCCCGCCCGGCATCGGCCCGGTTCTCCATCGCCGACCGTCAACATGGTCCAGCTCCGCCTGCTGGAAGACGACGCGTCCCTGCACACCATCCTGGAAGAGCAGCCCGGCACAAACTCCGACGACTCCCCCAGATCGGATCTGGAAACATCAATCGTCGTAAGCGGGCCGAACCCTTCCAGCGAACTCTCAACCCTCCCGGTGTACCCGGCGCATATCTACATGCTCCGGGCCGTCTCACCCGATGAGGTCGCGCCGGCCAACGAAACGGAAGGGCACCGCACCGACCGCGAGGCACGCAACGCCGACCGGGTTCAACGCCGTGCAGCACACGAGGACCAGCAACAACGCATTATCCGAGACGCAGCATGTCCTGGGCGACACCTTTACCGGAATCTGGCCGACGAGTTCGTTTGCATCGACGAACAGATCATGGCGTCCACTCCCAGCGCCAACCTCGTCGTCGTCGCTAACAAACTCGAAGCTCTCGGCCCGAGCCCTCAGGTAAACCGGGCTAAAGCTTTCATTAAAGCTGCGCAGGTCCAGGTCAACAAGATCCGGGAGATGCCATCTGGGTCGTCCACCTCCGGGTCAAGTCGCCATCGGTCGGGTAGATCCCGACGGTCTTGCCGACCGGACAACGATGTTGGGATAGTCCAACAACAACAACGGGGGTGGCAACAACCCACCCAACCCGTCCGTCAACCAGCCGCCGCCAGACGCCCGGGCAACCATCAACGCCAACCGGGACGCCCGCGACATCATCAACGGCAGAAGGGCAGCGGGACCGTAGACCCGAGCACCGACCGGACAACCGCGACCATCCAAAGCGATTCCGCGGCCACCGGCACGACGTCAACAATGTCAAAACCCGGGCCAAGTGCAACCTCGACGCCGAGTTCGACAAGATCCTGGATCAACCTTGTCCAATCCACAAGAACGCAACGCATACCATGCGTCAGTGTTATGGACTTGGCAGGGTTTTTCGGGAGGAGGATCAGAAGCGCCAACGCCGTCGCAACGACGACAAGAACGGCGGCGGCAAGGACGATGACCCGAAACCCGACGGCGCCGCCTATTAGGCCCCCCTCCAAGAGCGTAGCCACCATCTTCGGTGGACCGCCCGCGATGGAGGACAAGAGGAGCAAGAAGTTGGCCACCAGGCGGGTCATGGCAGTCTCCGCCAACAGCACCATCGCCGACCCAGCCTTCCTCCCGTGGTCCGACCAGTCGATCACCTTCTCCAGAGAGGACCAGTGGTCGGAGATACCGTACCCAGGACGGTTCCCTCTGGTGCTAGACCCAGTGATCGGCAACGTGCACTTCAGGCGAGTCCTCATTGACGGTGGAAGCTCCCTCAACATCCTGTTCCCGAAGTCGCTCCGAGAGTTAGGCATCCCAAGGGAAGCCTTGCAGCCCGCCGAGTCTCCATTCTGGGGCATCGTCCCAGACAAGGCTTCGGAACCGCTCGGTCAGATCACCCTGACGGTGCAGTTCGGCACTCCGGGTCGTTTCCGTAAGGAACACCTGCTGTTCTACGTCGCCGACTTTGACACCGCCTATCACGCCATACTGGGGCGCCCCGCCCTACACAAGTTCATGGCGATCCCCCATTACGCCTACCTCGTGATGAAGATGCCAGCACCAGGCGGCGTACTCACCCTCCGTGCAGATGTAAAAAGCGCCCACGCCTGCGAGCAAGAGAACTACATCATCAACGAGACCGCCGGGCTCGCCGCCAAGATGAAGGACTGCCTCACCGCCTCCAAGGAAGTACCTCCGGAAGATCAGGAGATCCCGATTAAAGAGCCGCCACGGTCCGCCATCAAGAACAAGGAGACGAAGACCATCGACCTCGGCACCGGCGATCCTTCCAAGGTCGCTCGGATCGGCGCCAACCTTGATCCCAAATAGGAAAGCACGCTCGTCAGCTTCCTTCGGGACAACGCAGACATGTTTGCATGGAAACCTGCAGACATGCTAGGGGTACTGAGGAAGTATGCCGAGCATGCCCTGAAAGTCTCGTCTTCCGCCAAGCCGATCAAGTAGAAGCTCTGCCGATTCGCGCTGGACAAGAAGGAGGCTATTAGGGTAGAGATCAACTGGCTCTTAGCCGCCGGTTTTATCAAAGAAGTGTATCACACCGAGTGGCTGGCAAACCCAGTCCTCGTCTGTAAAAGTAATAAAGAATGGAGAATGTGCGTTGATTACACCGATCTCAACAAACACTGCCCTAAAGATCCCTTTACTCTCCCTCGCATCGATGAGGTCGTAGACTCCGCCGCCGGCTGTGAACTCCTCTTTTTTGTTGACTGCTACTCCGGGTACCATCAGATCACCCTAAAGGAGTCAGACCAAGTAAAAACAGCTTTCATAACTCCGTTTGGCGCCTACTGCTACACTACGATGTCCTTCGGACTGAAAAACGCCGGGGCCACATACCAGCGTACGATTTAGGCCTGCCTCAAGGATCAGATAGGTATAAACGCCGAAGCCTACGTCGACGACGTAGTCGTTAAGTCCAAAACCGCCGATAGCTTGCTCACCGATTTAGATCAAACGTTCAAAAACCTGCGGGAATACCGATGGAAACTCAATCCGAACAAGTGCATCTTCGGGGTTCCATCGGGAATCCTCCTAGGCAACGTCGTCAGCCGCCGTGGGATCAAGCCGAACCCCAAGAAAGTTTCGGCTATAACCAAGATGTCACCGCCGACTAACATCAAGGAGGTACAAAAGCTCGCCGGTTGTCTGGCAGCTCTGAGCAGGTATATCTCCAGGTTGGGAGAGAAGGCCCTGCCTTTCTTTTGGCTCCTCCGAGCATCCGACAAGTTTGTGTGGACTCTAGAGGCCGACGAGGCATTCAAGGATATGAAAGCCTTTCTAACGACACCACCTGTCTTAATGGCGCCGCTGCCGGACGAGACCCTCCTCCTATACATTGCGGCAACGAACCGCGTCGTCTCTACGGTGATAGTCGTCGAGCGCGACGAGCCTGGGCATGCCTTCAAGGTTCAGCGACCGGTATACTACATCAGCGAAGTCCTGAACGAATCGAAGACTCGCTACCCGCAAATACAGAAGCTTATTTACGCCGTTCTCCTAACATCGCGCAAGGTGAACCACTACTTCCAGTCATACACTACCGCCGTGGTATCTCAGTATGCGATCGGTGACATCATAAAAAACAAGGAGGTCAATGACAGAATCGCCAAGTGGGCAGTAGAGCTCGATGCTTACACCGTCGACGACGTAAGCCGCCAAACCATAAAATCGTAGGTACTCACCGACTTTATCGCCGAATGGACGGACATGTTGGAGCCTATCCCGGCTGAGCACCCCGAGCATTGGAAATTGTACTTTGATGGCGCGCTTAACGTCAGCGGTGCCGGCGCGGGAGCCTTGCGCATATCTCCGAGCGGCGAAGAGCTCCGATATGTCCTACGAATACACTTCAAGGCATCCAACAACGCCGCCGAGTACGAGGCTGCCCTACGCGGTATCAAGATCGCCATCTCACTGGGAATCAAACGCCTGGAAGTGTTCGGAGACTCGCCCTGGTCGTGAACCAAGTCAACAAAGACTGGTCCTGCACAAACGAGAAAATGGACGCCTACTGCGCCGAAATGCGCAAGCTCGAAAACAAGTTCTACGGCATCGAGTTCCACCACGTCGTCCGTGAGGAGAACACAGAAGCCGATCGGCTCTCCAAGCTGGGCTCTTCCCGAGCCAAGATACCGCCAGGTGTCTTCGCGCATGATCTTATAACTCCGGCGATCGGATAGGCCGGCAAGGTGTCTAAACCCTCCCCCACCGACCAGACGGTCGCGACTGTCGCTGCCACCAACAAGGAAGATTGACGTTCGGCTTTTGTCCGATACCTCACCAAGGTCGAGGTACCGGTAGATAGGGTGGAAACAGAGCGCCTCATACGACGGAGCAAGCACTACGTCCTGGTGGAGGGCGTTCTGATGCGTAAAAACACCAACGCCAATGTCTGCGCAAATGCGTGCTCGGCCAGACGAAGGCATCAAGATATTGAGGGAGATACATGCTGGCATATGCGGGAATCATTGCGCCTCCGTGAATCTGGTCCGGGGGGCATTCCGAGCGGGTTTTTACTGGCCAACCACAGTCGCGGACGCAGAGCATCTAGTGTGACATTGCGAAGGCTGCCAGTTCTTCTCCAAACAACCCCACCCGCCGGCCCACGCCCGATGACGATCCCTTCCGCTTTGGCCTTTCGCAGTCTAGGGATCGGATCAGATCGGCCCCTTCGCCGCCGCACCGGGCAACTTCCGGTATGTTTTAGTCGCCATCGACAAATTTTCCAAGTGGATAGAATACAAGCCACTCGTCGACTCCACAAGCAAGAAAGCCGCAGAATTCTTCGAGGAAATCGTCCATCGCCTCGGTATTCCGAACAGTATTATCACTGATTTGGGATCAAACTTCACCGGCAACGAGTTCTGGGAGTTCTGTGAAGAGCGCTCCATACTGGTTAAATATGTCTCCGTCGCACACCCACAAAGGCCAACAAACCAGCCGAACGCGCCAACGGCATGGTCCTCGATGCCCTTAAAAAACACCTGTATCGGAAAGGACGACAAGTACCCGGGCGCAGATGGCTCAAGGAACTCCCACCGCCAGCCAGGGGACTGCGCACGCAAACAAGCCGGAGTACGGAGTCTCCCCTATTACATGGTGTACGGGTCAGAGGCCGTCCTGCCAGAGGATGTCGCTTTCCGTTCACCAAGGGTCGAGAACTACTCCGAGGAAATCTTCAACCAAGCACGAGCAGACGATGTCGACCGCGCGGAGGAAGAACGCCTGGCCGCGTGCATCCGATCGGCCAAGTACCTGGAAGGCGTCCGCCGCTACTACGACCGCAACGTCCGTGAGCGCTCCTTCACGGTCGGCGACCTCCTCCTGCGTCGATGCCAGAGCTCCGCCGGGATGCACAAGTTGTCGTCTCCTTGGGACGGACCCTTCATTGTCAAAGAAGTAACCCGGCCGGGATCCTACAGGCTGGTGGAGTCAGACGGCAGGGACATCCCAAACTCCTAGCACGCGGAGCACCTGATACGTTTTTACGCCTAGGAGAGCACGAAATAAAGATATGTATTCTATCCTTGTGTAATCAAATACATATATATAGCAAGTTTTCTTTTCTCTTTCTCCATGCATTCATGTCATAACTTATCGTGCTATCTACGCACCTAACGCCAATAAGACCACCAGTAAGCACTTTAACTCGAGCTGACTAGAGCAACCCTGTCTCCGGCCCAAACCTACACGTGCAAGCAGCCCAGCGCTCTGCGTTACGGTGCGGTCGGCAGCGGTGCCCCGGTGACCCTAGTGGCCTTTACGTGCACAGCAGGGAGCACCTCCCTAGCACTATAAGACGCTAGGTAGCTTGGGCTAGTCCGGTAAGATGACAAAGTCGAACACTGCAGGGCATTACGGCAAACAACACATACACAAAAACATGACCGCAGTGTCATAACCAAGCGCCCACCGGGCGCGAGACATCATACAAAAGCTAATCTCAAAACCCTTTCGGCGCGGCTTGGTTTAGCATCGCTGAACAGTCCAGTCGTCAACTACCTTGATCGCTGAGTCAGAGGCTTCGTCGCTTAGCTTCTCCATCTCCTCCTTCGTCGTCCTCCGAGCGAAACCCGTCTCAACCCGAGCGAGCTCCACTCGCGGATAGTGTGGCCGGACCAGAGCCAGCGCGTGCCCGGCCGCAGCGTATGCCGCTCCATGAACATAGACACGCAGCTGCTCCAGCGCGGTCTGGCACCGCACCAGGAATCGGGACGCCGAAGGATAGCGTTCCCCGAGCACGTCTCGGTCGTACGCCCCCCTTCCGGGTCGATGAGGTTAAGCAGCGGAGTCACGAGGGTGATGGCGTCCTCCGTCTGTTCCTCCGCGGTGGCAAGATGCCCCTTCAGATCCGTCTGGGCAGCCGCCGCATTCTCTCGAACGACTGCAAAACAATAAGAGTCAAGCTCGAGCAAGAACCGACAATCAAACAAGCATAACCAAGCGGAAGCACTTACGCTACAACTCCGACCGGGCAGCTTGCGCTGCCTGGTTGGCCGTCTCCGCCTCACGAGTCAGCTCGTTGACCAGTGCCTATGATCGCCGTAGGTCACCCTCTAGGGCTGCAAGCCGACTAGGCGTTAAACTAGAAACTCCAAGATAATGCGAACAGAGCATGAACAATAACGCACCAGTAACGCGCGCCTCTAGCGCTTGAGCCTGCGTCGCACGCGTCGCAACCGCTTCCACCAGCCCGGCGTTCTCACGCTCGAGCTCCTCGGCTTCGCCGCCCCGCGTCGTCGTCGCCCCTCGTAAACGGCCTTCAGGTTATGATTGAGCAGGCCGACGGAATCCTCCAGGCGTTTGTTCTCGCGGGCCGAAGCCCCGTTTCTCGGCCTTCACTTTTCATAAGCTACGGTTGATCTGGTCCAGCCCGATCGCGCCGACGCTGTCTCGGCGGCCCGCGCTAACTCCCAAAACAAAATGAAAGTTGAGCTACTCAACTAAATGAATCGGTGTCACGATTAACTCACCAAAGCGCGACATTTGCGCGGCTTCCAAGTCCGCCCGTTAGGCTTTGATACTCCCCGACGGCGATCTCGTCGTCCCACCACCTCCACCCGGTTGCCATGAGGGTCGATGTAGAAGGTACAGCAGAAGTCGTGCCGGCTCATCCCTTTCTCGTGGGGGCTCCCCGCACAACCTCCTCCGGCTCCACCTCGGCGTCCGCCTCGGCCCAGCCCGACCGCCCAGCGATAGGGGCAGGGCTCGGTAGCAAGGACGCTTGCCTCATCACCTTCAGCCGAGTGCCCACGAGTGGGGGTCTCGGGCCTCGCCTCCCGAAAGGGGACTGGGGGGCAGGTCCCTTCCACTCGGGCCGATCTCTCGGTGGCAAGCCACGAGTCGCCCGGTCCGGAGAGAGGGCTAGCCTCGGGGCGACCGGCGTCATCGTCACCACCATGGCCGGGGTCCTCCACCGAGGCCTCGCTGCATGTTAACTCCGAGTCGGACACTGACATCAACAGGGGAACACAAAAGATACGAGATGAGCATCTGTTTCTCGATAGGTCGGTCCGACGACGCCGAACATGAAACCGCCGCGGCCGCCCGGAGCTCCCCTATCCCGGCCGCTCGGCCGAAGCCCCCAAAGGGCGCTCGGGCATCTCGAGGGGGGGGCCGGTAGTCGGCATCCGCTCGAGAACCGGCGCCCGACCGACCGCCTGATTCTCCCCCCTCGACGCGGCCGACGCCGCACACGCTGGTCCAGCGTCTCCGTGTCCTCCTCATCGTCTTCGTCATCGACAGACGACGGTCCATTTCTTCGGCTTCCTCCCTCGTCTATCCGAATGCATTTAAGAAGGGGGAGTCGATGCCTTCTTTTCTCGCTTCTTGGGTGGCGGCTCCTTCGCCCGCCGCCGCCCTTGCCCGCCGACCCCTTAGCCTGACGCTTGGGGACTGCGGGTTTTCCCCCGACGGGGCCAGACTCCTCTTCGCGGAGGATCTCGGCCTACCACGCAGGATCTCCTCCGTCGTGCGCCGCTGGTCCACACCAGTCGGCCACGAGCCGTCGGGCACGTCCGACACGAAGGTTGCCCGGTCCTGCACACCACGCTTATGGCGTCAGCCAACAGAGAAACATAAACACAAAGAACGTTACCACGCCAAAACTTATCGCGGGGCACGGATTGCCCGCATCGTATGGTCTTTGCATCCTAGAGCTTCTCACCGAGTGCCGCCGACGAAGAACGCGCTTAATCGCGTAACACGGCCTCCTTCATCAGCCGCTCCGGCACTTCCCGAGTCACGTCGTCATCGCCGGAGTACTCGTACGCCGGGTGCACTCGTCCTTGCACGGCTGGACGCGCCGCAAGACGAAATTGATCGCCACGGCCACCCCCGTCAGATTCGTAATGCGGATGATCCCGAGCAGTTCTTCCACCTGGCCCATCTCCGCGGAGGTAGGGCGCTCGGTCCAGTTGCCATTGGCGCACCACCACTCGTTGACCTCATTCGAGATCTGTGGCTCGGGGTTGCTGGTGACGAATCACTGTGAGTTCCACCCCTTCATCGAGGTGTTAAGTGGCAGCCCGAGATACTGGTTCCTCATGCCATCGCGGAGGCAAAGATAAAGGCCCCCCACTACCTTGGGCGAGCCAGACCCAGTAAAAGCTCTCAAACAGAAAAGATGGCGGAAGAGATTGAAGTGAGGAAGAATTCCAAGAAAGGCCTCGCAGAGGTGGATGAAAACGGAGAGATGAAGAATGGAATTGGGATGAAGATGAATGAGGCGGATTCGGTAGTACCCGAGAAGCTTGCGGAGAAAAGGGTGCGCCGGCAATCCGAATCCCCGGCGGAAGTAGTCCGCAAACACCACAAGCTCATTGCCATTGGCGGGGGTAGGGAAAGACTCACCGGCGGTAGGCTACCGGCCGCCCAAGGCCGCCGGGAAGAACTCCGTCACGGACTAGCTCCTCGAGGACCGCCTCGGTGCAGGTTGGACGGCACCCACCCAAGTTGATCTGTGGCGGGCCGTCGCGCCCCGGATCGCCGGTCGCGCCACCCACGCTTCCCTGGCCGCGTTTCTGCCCCCTGCCACCGGCCATCGCTGGATCTAGGGTTCCGGTGGTGTTGCCGCGGCGGTGCGATAGGGCGGAGGGCGCACAGTAGCAAAGAGTGAGTAGGCGGTGGTTCCGGTGTGGCGCGTGGGTGAAGATGAAAGTAAAGGCAGTGACAAGGCAAGCCCCTTAAATAGCCGTCACTCATGGAAGTTCCATTGGGTGCCACGCCACGCCGCTTCACCTCCCCTCCGTGGGAAACCGCGTCGCGTCGCTCCGGATCCTTCCGCCGATCCTGGGCCGTACGTGCTTGTTCCCGGAGTGTGTTGAGTCGGCCAGCCCAGCCCGGGCCAGCCGGTGGAGCATGGGCAGCTGGGCCTTGGGTGGGTGGACCGCCAGGCGAAGTCCCTCCAATCGACTTTGGATAAATAAAAAGAAATCAGAAGTCTAAATCACAGCCTCGGGGACTGTGATGAACAAAGCAAGGTTAATCGCGCATTTCTGACAAGTTTGATCCTGGCACCAGGTTTATACTTCACCTACTGCCAGTCTCGGGGACTACGTGGTACACGTCACCTTCGGTGACTTGACGTGGTACACGTCACCCGGCCTAGAATTTTTTCTTTTTTCTCTTGAGCACCTCGCGTCTCCCTGACAAAGTGGGCCTATACGCGCTCCTCCTCGCAGCAGCGACCATGGTATGCTCCAGGCGAGGGCTTGCCCCTCTCCGGTAACGGAGGGTCCGAGCGCACATACCGCTCGGCCACGACGGCGCCGACCGCTCCGACCTCTCGGACTCGCCAGCCGACGCAGACTTCGCCTGGGATGCCGGTCTGACAAGATGCTTGCTCCTTAGGAGACGCTGGGAGGTCCCTGAACTTGGGTCGAGACACGCGAGCTGCTCGAGGACTAGCTGTGGGGATCGCCCCCCGGGTATCCTCAGACGATGGGCTTGGGCCGAGCGGCCAGGCAAGGCCCGGTTCCTGAAGATGACACCGAGCGACGCATGCAGCCCCATGGAATGCGGCGCACGGGTCGGAAGACAAGATTGATCCGCTCGGATTGATAGAAGGATTAGTTACCTTGTAGAGCTAGATCTCCCGGTCGGTTGATTGATACGCCAATCGGGAAGATCGGATCTGATTGATCCCCAGTAACCCCTGCCCCGGGCTATATAGGCGGGCGGGGACCCTCAAAACAGTTGCCTCTCACCATAATCAACCACCGTAACACAGGACTAGGGTTTTACGTCATCCTGACGGCCTAAACCTGTCTAAAACCCGTGTCTCGTGTTACTTTCTTGCTCTTGATCTCACGCACCTCACCACCCTCGATCTCATCTACTAACTCGGGTACCCCCCTTGGTAGGCTGCCGACCAGATATCGTCGACAACCATAGCCGAGCCGCTGCCGCCGGGGCTTGCCCCGTCGGAGCCACCTTGGTAGCCACCAACAACCATGCCGCATTCGCCAAGACCACCGGAGACTTATGCGTACCCCGAGCGAGTACAAGGAGCGCTGGAGGCGTTCCGCGCGTGAGCTCACCGCCGGTGGGCGCCTCGCCGCGGTGGAATAGAGAAAGGAGGGAGAAGGGAGACGACCTCGTGCGCCAAGTTCACGTGAGCCAGAGAGAGGAGTAGGAGGGGGATAACTTGGTCCACCGTGCATCGCACCATGAGCCTATGGACCAACCACTACTAGTCCACCGTGAGCCACAGTGCCATGGACCGAGCCCAGTTTAAACCCAACCAGACACGTGGCTCACCGACAAGTCGACACATGGCGGGCCGGCCCGGCCCGGCCCATTTAGGCTAACCAGTGACCCTGTGATGATGTCAAGCTAACGTCATGCTGACGTCAGCAAGCCACATGGACCCCTCCTGTACTGACACGTGTCTTTTATCTTTTTCAAAATATAGATTAATCTTTAGAAATTCAAAACTAATTCATACGAGCTCCAAAAATGGTGAACCAAATTTCTAAATTCATCTAAAATCAAGCTCTATTAATGGTCTAATGTTTGAGTGCATCTAATGTTTGAGTGCATTTGAAACTTTTCGCTATTCACTCGTTCTTTATGCTATCTATAGGAGTCGCTAACGCGACTATAATTATGTCGTTTCTAGAGTCGGAGGAGGAACGGGCCGAGAACGATCGTGACTACAACGAGGAATTGGGAGACAACTACTCCGAAGGTGCCACATCCCACCCACTTTTCATAGAACCTATTACGCATTGCTGATGGATAGTACTGCTAGTACTTTAATTACTGCTATTATCACATGATTAGGATTGCATGATAGTCTTTCCTTGATGCCTATTACCTTGATGCAACCTCACCCCTGCTCATCCGCTATTAGGCTAGACACATGCTTTCTATCATTGCTGCTATTATGATTATGCTACGCTTTATATCTTGATGTGATGCGTGGAGGAAACTGATATGTATATAACTAAGGCACATGGTGCCAATCTGGACTTGGTGGATGGTGAGCGTGCTGCATGTGTCTTGGGTGCGTGAAGGGTGAGGGTTGTGTCGACCAAGTTGGAGTATACGACGAGCCGAGGGCGAGTCTTGCCATACGATGCTACCTGGGCATCCAGATAAGCGAATACCTGTGGCGAGTGAGTCAGGGGATCCTGGGTGTGAGCCTCTGAGGGGTGGAGCCTGGGATCAAGGTGCTGCGGTGGCATGTAAAATGGTAAACCTGATAAAGACACACTGGCTTAGTCAAACCTAAGGACTTACTAGTACTCAGACTCACCAGGAATCTCGTCCCACTCGCTCTATATGGTATGAGACGGCTGGGCTACATGGAAGAGCGGTGCCATTACTATCAGGCGAAAGAGTGTAGGGAGGTAGGGCATGATAGACTCACACCCTTCCGAGACAACATAGTAGCCATTGGGGGCCGGTACTATGTCTCACAGTATCAGCCATTCCAGACTAGACTTAGGGTGTTCCAGGGCTGAGAGGTAGGATGGCATCGGTCTAAGCGTGCAAGCAGTCAAAATCAGCCTAGGCATGGCCATGCCAATGATGGCGATCTTGTGGGTATGTGAAACCTCTGCAGAGTGTTATGGTTGATCGATCGATACATATACCTACTCGTCGGCTATGGACCTTTCCTAGAGACCTGCTTCACTAGAATAGGAGATAAGTCCTTTTTTTTCTCCCCCTGGTTGTGAGATAGATCCGGTCTTGGACCGTTGAGACAGGCCGAGAGGGAGTTGGCCTGGTCGACTAGAGAGAATATGATGTGAGATGATGGTGATGATGTGGAGATGGATTGGGATGGATAGGATGGTGGATGGATGTGTGTGATGTGTGGAAATAGTGTTAAAACTTGACCAATTTATATATTATTAACCTTAATTACTACTTGCATAGGAAAACCACAGCCATAAATAGGTCTTTTGATTACAGCCTTATTGCATCTAGTTTCATAAAGCATAGCAAAACATAGGGTGGGAATATGGCCAGTACATATCGTACTAATACTTTTGGCACACAGGTTCTGAGGAGGCTTACCACTCTGAAGAGTATGACGATTAAGGGTTTCGTTGCTACGCTCAAGTTGGAGGATAGAAGACGTTTTCACACCCCCAAGCTGTTCAGGTTGCTGTTTGATCTGTGATTCATGTCTGTTGGCGTTGTAATAAATTATTGTAAATCTTACTATTTGCACTCTTTATTTATAATGTATGGATTTGGTATTCGACTGAAATTTGGGTAATGTGATTTAAATGGTCATATTACACGTCGACTGCGTGAATTTCCCTTCGTGGAAAATCAGGTTGTTTCATATAGTTTACGTAAGAGCGAAGGCTCTCGTTGATCGAGCTCCAGAGAAGGTTCATAATAGTCCAATCCAGGCGAGGTGAATCCATCGAAGGTGTCGATGTCAAGACTAACAACTAACCTTCCCTGCAACACAGGCAAGCCCTGGGGCATAACCTACTCTCTCTATTTTTATGAAGCTTTATTACACTTTAAGTCTAGTGTAATGTGCATTAAGTAAATAAAAATTGGTTGAAACCATTGCCGTATGATTTCCTTGATCTACGTGTATTACCGATATTATCCCACTAGTATGAGTAGGTCGTTTTTTCCCTTTAATGCTTAGAAATGCATAGATATCGGTAGAAATCGAGCGATGGTTTCATCGTTCGTGAGATTTAGATTTATCTTTTGTTCTTCACGGCTTGGTTCATGGGGCGTGAGAACCCTAATGATGATGGAAGTGATAAATGGAGACTGGACGGGTTAGCTTGCATTAAGAATAGTCTTAATGTAGTACTCTGTCTATGTCAATTAAGGACCGTTCCGTTTAGGCCTATTAATGGGTCAAGATCCTTGCAGTGTACTAGCCACATAGTCTAGGAAACTTGAGTAACTTGGCTATTCTATTATGCGAACGGCTACTCGCGCATTGGCAGTGAGAGATGGCGGGAGTAGCGTGTACCCACCCTGCGGGTAAACCGTCCGAGACGGCATAGGGCGGTGGAGTACTGTGCTCTCGGGTGACGCGGACCCAGTCGGGTTTTAGAGGATCCGAGCGAATGGTTGGTATACGCATGGTCTGGACCTACGTATATCGTGTGGTTAAAAATCCCTAGCTGGGACCTTTGAATCGGTTCGAATCATCATTGCTCCTCGGTTATGGAGACTCGACTCGCTGATCTCTCATCGTAGTGTAATCAATGGAAGATGATGGTTCTCAAAATTGATGAAATATGCTGGATGTTAATGATAAGTGTTTGGCGTAGATTAGATGCTAATGAAGGCCCCTAAGGGTTAATCTTAAATTAAAACTTGAAAATAAGGATCAACTGTAGAAAGCTTTTCTGCAAAGCTATCTCTGGTTTCTGGCCCAAAAAACCTTTGAGTATCCTGAAGTACTCAGGGTTTGTTAACCCCTGTTGCAGGTACTGACTTGAGTTGCAGAACTAGGTTATGTCAGTGGGGCTCGACATGATCTGGTAGTTCCTTTCTCTTAGGTGTTCCATCTAAGCTATTATTTAATTCTATCTCACTTCCGATACAAAGTTAAGTCTATTTAATTAAATTTTGATCATGTTTTGTAAACTACTGTTATAAACCTTTCGCTCTGATATATTTATGTGGTAATAAATGTTGTAATGTCGTGGTTATTCCCGTGTTGATCCTGGATGGATGGTGATTCGGGGTTCCCGAAACCACCCTGCTGAACATCGGAGTTATCGGGTTTCCGTGTATAGCCGTCGGAGGCCTTTAAGGCGATGATAGGTGCACGTGGGCCCTATAATTCGGACGGTTCTATTACAGCATATACTTTTACACTCACGTGCATCCTTGCCGGCTTTATTATAGTGGAAATCTAAGAAAGCAGGTTGACATAATATATTGTACAACAAAACATGGAACCAGAAGTTCATTACAACACCAGTCATGATTATGGGACAGTGCTAAATGCAGATTGACACACAATATAATATACTACAATAAAGAACATACAGAATTATGGATCAATGGTAACCTGTGATGCTGTGCACAGCATTGGTCGGCTACTTGATAAACCGATAATAAAAAAGGAAAGAGAAGATCTCCTATTATCCCATGAATTTAAAGCATTCTTCATTCTTCAGCTCGCCCGTAAGCTAAATCGTTGGAAGTATAGTAGGTAGTCGCGGGTGCAGAACTGTTGTCAACTATCACATCGCCAAAAACTTGTGCCTCCAAGGAGCGAATGTGCTCTGCATCACGTCTTGATGGAACCACCGGCAGCTTGGCATCTGCAGACCGCAGGAAATCCATGGCTTCGGCGATGGATGGTCGCTGCGTCAGATCGTGATGCGCACACCAGAGACCTGTGAGAAGCACTCTCTCCATCTGATGCTGATCGAACTGACCATTCAGCCTCCTGTCTGCCGCGTCAAGAATCCTGCTCTGATCGTGATATGGGTGATACATATCGAGAACCCAGGCTACCAGCCTCGCTGTGGGCCTCTTGCCACAGGCGATCTCCAGGAGAACAACGCCGAAGCTGTACACATCCTGCTCCGGGCAACGCCTGCTGTTGTTGATGAACTCTGGGTCCATGTATCCGGCAGTCCCTGAAATAACCTGCGTTGTTCTCGGCTCGGCCCCATGCTCGATGAGCCTTGCCAGCCCGAAGTCACCAAGCTTGGCGTTGTGTGACGCATCGCGCATTATATTCGCAGGCTTGATGTCTCCGTGCACAATGCATTTCTCACAGTCGTTGTGCAGGTAGCGTAAAGCATATCCCAAATCAAGTATGATCTTGTACCTATATATAGCAGGCCAAAATCTGAGGTTAGTAATGATCTTGTCTGAAGATTTTTATATGATGTTATTACCTACTAACTTGTCATGAGATGGATCGGAGCAAGATTGAGGTAGATTGTTTGGTCAATACCTTTGCTGCCAGGTCAAAAATTTGTCAGGGTTGTATAGATGCTTGTCGAGGCTTCCTTCGGTCATGAGCTCGTAAACGAGCCCTTTATGGCGGCTGTTGCACCAGCCAAGGAGCTGGACAACGTTCTTGTGTTTCACCTGGGTCAGGGCTTCCACCTCTGCCTCGAACTCCTTCTGCCCTTGGCTAGACGATGACTCTTTTTTAGACAACACCTTGATTGCGACATGAACATCCTGGTCTGTCAAGTAGCCACGGTACACTGGGCCGAAACCTCCTTGCCCAAGCTTGTAGTTGTCGGCAAAATTGTTGGTGGCCTCTGCCAGCTCGTGGTACCGGAACCGCCTTGGATGCCTTCTCCGTACGGTTGATACGGCCAAAGGGCGGCTCGGTAATTGGTTTATCAATTCAACTAAAGCTGCCGGCATCACTCCCGCAACCACAACATGTATCATATTTCAGAGATTATCTTGCCAAAACCCTGAGAACCAAATGTCAAAACTATTAATCCTCCATTTTATTCTGAACTATGTACAACGTTTTGGCTTTTCTAAAAATACATAGTAAAACCAATATATCTCGAAAAATCAAAATGTCTAAATCGTTACATTGAGTCCGATCCAAGCCAAAAACGAATTATGTGGCATCCCTTATGCTGCGCCATCTCATTATTAGCAAAATATTGGGTCATAAACAGCTATGGATGTATTCGAGCGCGCGCCATGGCATAAATTAAAGTTACCGAGAAATTAGCATGGAGAAGGATGTGATGGTTCAAATTAGCTCTATTTATACTTTGTATCGACCATTGATTTTTCCCCTTACCTGTACTTAATAAAGCGGGAATGGATAATTTACCTAAACGGATCGAGTACGTATATATAAAGGATTTGATCTGAGTTATGTTTATTGGGGAACTGCACCAGAGATCGATCGCATATCTATGAACATGAAGATGATAAGACCTTGGTGTATGTGTTTTATATGAATGGAAGAAGATTAATTAGCATGCAGTAATCGCATCTGTCTGATGGGATGAAGGCCACGGATGGTAAGCCAGAACTGATGAGAAGAGAGATCGTTTGAGAGAGAGAGGGACGACTGGGATGAAAACTCAAATCGATTATTGTGAAGTAATTGAACACTTGACCTGGGACAAAGGAGAAAAAAAGATGTGCTTTACTAGTTGGATAATTACTAGTTGGATAAGAGCACATACCTAGAGTAGCATCTCGATCGGATCGGCGGTCTGCCTCTTACTTCTACGGCATGCCAAATGATAACCACCAGTGGAAACTGGAGACGATTTGGGGGCAAGGTTCAGGACGAGGGTGCTGCAGATGTAAACACAGGTGCGTGTGGTGCTTTTGCGGGCATGGTCATCCCTTGTGGCAACAGTTATGTATTCTATAGACCGGAGTATCATATCATATCATATCATATCATATAAAGAGATATGTTTCTCAGCCAGGGTTTTACTGTTACACTGTTCATAAACAGTGCCCACCCGCATGCTACAGTGCCGGGTCTGGTGAACAGTCCCAGCCGTTAACTGCTACAGTACCAGATCCGGAGAACAGCGCCCGCCCAATAACGCTACAGTGCCGAGTTCGGTGAACAGTACCCCCGACCCGTTACCCATGTCCTGGCCTTTTTTGAGCCCCCCCCCCACACAAAAATATATAAGCGCTGGCCCTGTCTAGTTATATATGTAAATCCATACATATAGCTCCGAATATTTTTATGACATTCGTGTCCGTGACCAAATTCGCGTGTGTCAGCCTGCATTTGCTCTCTCCCGGATTCACCGCCTAGGGGAATAGGACTACACTATTACGATTACTGTTCACCAATCAAACCCCGTGGCGTGTGTCAGCCTTGCATTTGCTCTCTCCGGATTCATCGCTTGGCCCTTTCCGCCTGACATAGAAAGCTCTCGTCCCGCTACGGTCGAGGAGGGCGAAAAAGGGCAATTCTGTGTCGCCGGGCGGAGCGGGCGGTCTTCCCCGCCTCCGGCGGCCAGGGCGGCGTCGCGAGTGGCGGAGACCGTTGGTCTCTTGCCGGGTAGGTAGGGTAGGTGGTTGTTTAGGTCCTAGGTTCTCTAGGTTTAGGGTTCCAGGCGGCGTCGTTGAGGCGGAGGCGGCGGCGTCAAGGGCGGAATAAGTCCTCTCGGTCTCTTCCTCGCCTGTCGGCGTTCTGCTCCGGCGACGACGGCGAGCCTGCGGATGTGGTACTCCCGGTGTGGAGTCCTTGTACTGAGTCTTCGGTCGGGCGGCCAATCTCTTCGGGCGCTCACGAGGTAAGATGGTGTCGACCTTTTGTTGTCAAGGATGGAGAGGAAGCTGTGGGTTTGGTGGTGGATTGGAGGACGGATCGTGCTCGGTCTCCCCGTGGTGGCGGTCTTCATCACCAACGGCGAGCTCAAATCTGAGATCGAGGGTGCTCGGGGCGTGGCCCCGGCCGATGTGCGTTCACTGATGGCTGATGGCTCATCTCGTTCTTAGGGACGAGTGTCTACTTCGGCTCTTCACAAAGCTTTCGTGCGATGGGGCTCTCTCGGTTCTGGGGAAGATGGAGCCTGTTTGCGGCGGCTTTCGGCAGCGGTCGGCGGCAGTCGTTGCAGGCGACATGGACTAGCACAGGGTTCAAGGACTTGTTTGTAATTTCTATTTTTTCTAGATCCCTGTGTGCAAATAGGTCTGGACAGCTGTCCTCTGTATCCTACTGTGGCGTACCTGTATTTCTATGTGTCTTTGTACGTTGTCCTTAACTTCAATACAGGTATGTTTTGATAAAAAAAAGGTAATAGGACTACTGTTACGATTACTGTTCACCAATCAAACCAAGCCACGTGTCCCGTGGTGTGTCAGCCTGCATTTGCTGTCTCCGGATTCACCGCCTAGTGTAATCCAACAAGTATACTAGCACCTAGTACAAGGAGTAACGAGTAAGACAAGCGCGCTTGTGGGAGCAGTTAAAGAAAAAAAGCTGAAAATGAAGGCACTACGAAACTTCCCTTGTTTCAGTTGCACCGCCCACGGTTGGAACCATGGGTGCCGCACCTGGAGATTCTTTCCCCAAAAATAATCTGGCAGGTCCTGGATTCATACATGAAGCCACAATGGTACAGTGACATGCTCTGTCATCTACGAAGCTCCGTTGGACTTCGTCGATCTCTAGAAAGACATGTGGTGTGTGTATAGTTGCTAGGTCTAGTATGCGCACTAGGTGCGTGTTGTGTGCATGTGGTGGAGTGAGTGTGTATGTTTGTACGTATGTCCAGATACTACAGCTGTACCTTAGAAGTCTAGGCTCAAAAAAAAATTTAAGAAATCATCATGACTAACTAAATTTTTTTCCGTTGGTAGGTTCATGACCAACAAAAATTTAGATACTCCCTATAACCCTCAATAAATCAATATCTGAAATTATCCTAAGCCAAACTTTTATTTTAGTTTTAAGAAAATTCTATAGAAAATGGGACTAATATTTATGACCCAAAATTAGTATGGTTAGATTACTACATGTATACCTATGTATGTGGTACAAATGAATGGAAGAAGATTACTTAGCAATAGCATGCAGCAGTCATATCTGATCGGATGAAGGCCATGGATAAGCCAGAACTGAGAAGAGAGAGATCGTTTGAGAGAGATAAAGGGAGGATCAGGATGAAAACTCAAATCGATTGCTGAAGAAATTGGACACACGTACTTGACCTTGAGTCAAAGGAGAAAAAGATGTGTGCTTTACTAGTTGGATAAAAGCACATACCTAGAGTTCCACCTCGATCGGATCTGCCTCTAACTTCTACTGCATCCCTCAATAAATCAATTTCTGAAATTACAAAAACTGGAGACGAATTGGAGCATCGTTCAGGATGAAGGTGCTGCAGTGTAACAGTGCGGCGGGGAGGATGGTTGGGCTAGCAGCGGCGACGGCGAGGGAGGTGGCAAGGCAGCGGCGGTGCTAGGGCCGGCACTGGGGGCGGTGGCCGGGCGGTGTGGGAGGCGGCGTGGGGGGGGGGGGCGGCGGCGTCTGCGCAGGGCAGGGAGGGGGTGGTGCACGTGGAGAGAGAGGATAAAGAGGAATAGAAGAGCTTTCGCCTGTTTATTACTTTGTTGATGCAATTACATGCTCCTAGTTTTTATAGTCCCGACCAGACTTAGCTCTCAAGCAAGAAGAGGAATCTTTATCGAACACGGATTCCTCTTTCCATCAATCAATTTACTAATTTCCATCTAATAACTTATTTATTCCTAAAACGATAAATACTAAAAAGGTAGTTGGCAGAGACATAAAAGGAAGGCGACCGCGGTTACAGCGGCGGCAAGGGTGCCGCCGCCCCTCCCTAAGGCGCATAGCCCCTAGGGTGGGCTGTGGGCTCCTCGGAAGGCGGTGCCCCCCTCTTCCGGGCCTCTTCCGGCCCGTTCTTGCCGTTGACGGTCATCGTCCGCGTTGGACGTGTGACAGAACTCCCTCCTCCGATCAGCGCGTCCTCACTCTGAAGGCTGATCCAATCGGTGATACCATTGGTGGTGGGCGAGTTCTCCAACTGTCCTCATAGAGCTGGATCAAGATGTGGCCCAAAGTGTAGTGGTTGTTGTCGTAAGAGTTGGCTGAGAACAGAAAGCAATAGTTGAAGGCGCCGATGTAGCCATGGACGTAGTTGGCTAAACAGACCAAACTCCCCCTATGTGCTGACTTGTAGCTGCTCGAAAGGTCATGCTTCGGAGGATACCTGAAAGATGCAGTGTTTGCATAACCTGTGGAGGTCTCGGGAACTCGTATACCTGCCCAACGTCAACTTGCCCCCCTGATGCGACGGTACACTGTTGCTGGAACCATTGTTGGTGGAGATGTATAAAAGTGTTGCAAGTTGTCAAAGAGTAAGTCTCCCAAGGTGTAGTCGTCAGGTGACAGGAGCAAGGTGTCACCCTCCTTTTGGCCAACGCAAAGGCCCTCGACGTGTATGAACTGTTGACCATTGTCGTCGTAGAAGACCACCGTGGCACAAGGTACCACATGCCTTGGCCACTACTGTAGTAGAAGTATGCTGGAAGGGAAGGCCTGCTTCATTGGTGTCGAGGTCGCCATGTGAAGCCCGATAGATAGAAGTTGGGGAGATGTTGATCCCCAAGCTTCTAACAAATCCTTAAGGATCGGTGAAGTTGATGGGATATAGTAGCGGTCGTAGTAGTGGATGGTGCCATGACGTAACGACCATGCTGGCGCTGTAGCGTGGACCTCGATGGTGGCAGAGATGATCTGTAGCTCGCGCTCATTAGTGGCAGCCAGGCATAGCTGCGCGAGTATGTCGGTGTCGATGACGGTGTCGGGGTTGGCGACGTGGAGAGTAGGTAAGGTGAGCACAACGGGGCGCATGTCCTCGCCCTGGTTCCCATCCAGTGAGGACGAGTTGTTGTGGTCATCGATGTTGCTGTTACCATCTGCAGTGTAGTTGGTGTCGCCATGCACCGTGTCATTGATGTCGTCGACCGCAGTGTCGTCGTCAGAGATAACTAGTGTCATTGTAGGGGGAGAGGTTGGAGACATGACCTCCTCGACTTTCTTCTCTGGTGATGCCGATCGCTGTTGTTCATGTGCCTGAGCCAGTTGTATTGCTGCTTCCATCGTCTGTGGGCTGAACGGGGCGAGGAAGTCTTACAGAGTCGACGAGAGACCTGAAATAAAAACATGGACTTGTTCGAACTCAGTGATATTGCCGGAGCGTAGTGCACACTTTGTGAAGGAGTTGATATAGTCGTCCACGGTGCTAGAGTGTCGAGGTGGAGCATGGTAGTCAGCGGCCATGAGATGGGTAAACTCGTGGCAGATGAGTCGTGAGAATGTCGCCCAACCTTGGATCGACACTGCTGATGTCTTCTTCATGAACCATAGATATGCAATGCCTATCAAGTGCAGCACTGCATATTCTACCTGCTGTTCCTCCAAAGATACTGTAGAGCTTGAAGAGGAGCTGCATCCCGAGATCCATGGCGAGAGATCTGTACCACCGCCAAATGTTGGCGTCATCATCCGGATCATGTACCGAGGTCACCACAGTGGGATGTCCGTCATGATGCCCTGTGATAGAGGCGCCTACGCCCTTGCCGCTGGTGGTCGGATATTTGGCAACTGCTGGCCGGCATGATCAGCCGTCACCCTGGCTGATGATGGTGCCCTTGGCGAAGCGAGGAGGGTGCTCGCGACCGTCTCAACGATGGCTGGAGACGAGGAGGAGTGGGGCTCATCCAGCTTCTTCTGGAGGAATGAACAGCCAGCGTCCCACATGATCTGTGAGGTCTCACCGGTGAGAGTGTTGATGGCGTTGATGATGGTCGTGGTGTCTGTCGGAGCGTCAATGGCGATGTCGCTGGTGATCAGTGTCGAGGCATAGATAAACGGAGCTCGAGCGTCAACGACGGTGGTGCCCCTGGTGGTGCGGCCTTGCTGAGCCCCAACGTTAGCGACGAGAGCGCCCTTGCTCCATGGCACGCACACGAATGTTGATGTCGGCGAGGCGTAGATGCATCTCATCGACATAGCCATGGAAGGCGACGGTGAAGCCATGGAGAAGCCGCTTGAGTTCTGCGGCGGTGTTGGAAGCCATCGGATCGTTTCTGGTCTCCTGATACCAGCTGTAATAGCGGCGGGGGCGTGGTTGGGCTGGTAGTGGCGACGGTGAGGGAAGGTGGCAGGGCAGCGGCGACGCTTAGGGCCGGGCGCTGGGGCAGCGGTCCCGGCGCGGCGTGGGAGGCGGCGGGGCGGCGGCGGCGGCGGGCGGCAGGAGAGAGAGGGGCGGCGCACGTGGAGAGAGAGATGAGAGAGGAATAGAAGAGCTTTCGCCCGTTTATTACTTGATTGATGCGATTACATGTCCTAGTATTTATAGTCCCGACCAGACTTAGCTCTCAAGCAAGAAGAGGAATCTTTATCAAACACGGATTTCTCTTTTCGTCAATCAATCTACTGATTTCTATCTAATAACTTATTTATTCCTAAAACGATAAATACTAAAAAGGTAGTTGGCAGGAGGTGGCGCCCCCCTCTTCCAGGTCTCTTCCGGTCCGTTCTTACCGTTGATGGTCACCGTCTGTGTTGGACGTGTGACTTGCAGATATAAACGCGTTTGGTGCTTTTGCGGGCATGGTCATCCCTAGGGGCGCCAGTTTTTCTATAGGAGTGTATGTAGTAGAAGTATACTAGGTACAAGGAGTAACGAGTAAGGCAAGCGCGTTAGTGGAGCAGTTAAAAAAAAATACGAAATTGAAGGCACTGCGAAACATCCCTGCTTCAGTTGCACTAAATTTGACAAATCATCATGACTAACTTCTTTTTTTTTTCGTTGGCATAGGCTTGCTGGAAATGGATGTCTGGAAATCCAAATTATCCGAATCTGTGACCACTAAAACATGTAATATGGATATCCTTATTGAGACCGAGCCGTAGCTCGGATGGCAAGCATCGCTGGTTGCGATGCTGCCCACCAGCGTTCGAGCCTCGCTCGGGCCTGGTGCTCACCCGGGTTTTTCCCGAATAAAATTTCCAGCCGATTCTCGCCGCGTGATGCCATAACGGGAACGCGACGCGCCAGTCGCCTACGGAATTGGTAGATTCCGGTGATCTCAAGAAGGACGCGGTCTTCGATCTGTGTGTAGTTGTAGGCCTGTTTGTACATGGGAGGTGTGTGTAGTGTGCGTGTGTAGAGTGGGCGTGTGTGTGTACGAACAGATACTACAGCTGTACCCAGATGAGAGGCATTCAAAAAAAAAAAAATATGGATATCCTTATTTGTATTTTAATATTTTCTCTATCTGATTCCAGAACCGTATTTGGCAAAAAATATGGAATATTTAACATTTGTCCATGTATCTGCAAAGAATCTGGTATAATGAATCTATTCAAAAGTTTTCTTTTTCATGACTAGTGACTAATTATTTAATTTCAATATTACTAATGATGCATATTTAATAATCGTAATGATTCATGAATGATAAATTAATATTTGTATTTTTTAATTTAGTTTAAACCTAGGATATTTGTTGTTGCAAATTATTTAATACTTTAATTTATTTTTTCTGATGTAAATTATTTTATATCATTTATTTGATAAATGTTATATATTAATTTAATTGATAAATATTGTATATTTGTTGAATTGAATAAATATCCTAACTGAAATCCCAATCTAAGATATTCGTTTTTGTATTCGTATTTGACAAGATCCGTATCCACATGCGATCTGAATAAAAATATGGTAAAAGGTGACATCCGGATCCGATTCTATACGAATGTGATCGGTTTCCATCCTATATAGGGCGGCTCCTGTAATCGGCCTTTTCTTCTATAGGCCCGATGCTTTCCGAGCAAGGAAATTATAGTGGAGGCTAACAATGGCAATATTGCAGCATGCTCCATTATTCGGTTCAAATTTCGATGGTTCTCTTGCCAAACCTGTCATAGAACCGGCTAAATTGTATGGCCCATATATACCTATCATTGCCTTTCAGGCTTCCAATTAGTTATACATAGGAGATAACAATCTAGTCAGCTCTATTCTTCCGAACAAGATCGAATTGTTACGTTGACATCACAGTATTTCAACAGAGTTTTCATAATTACACAAATATGTTACATTAGAGTAAGCGGAAGTATACAATATAGTTTTACAAACCAGAATTAAACATTATTACAAACCATTGTTCAACTCTCACTCACAGAGTAAGTAGCATTATTAACTTTATTACATGGCAAACAAAGGAAGTCACCTTACCCATGGGTACACACAAGGCAAAGCAGAAACAACTTCTACTTCTCATCCTCTTCTTCTAAGACCTTCATGCAACAGGGACAAAACATCGCCTGCTCATGAGGTTCACCTGCAACAAGGGTTTAACAAACCCTGAGTACATGAGAGTACTCAACAAGGCTTACTTGACAGAGAGGGATAATAAGGACATGCTGGCTTATTGGGATTTCTAGGCCAGAAACCAGAGAAGTATGTTGTGGAAAAGCTTACTAAAATGAAACCTTACTTTCAGGTTTTAAGCACTAGCTTAAGTAACATTAAATACCTCATTTGCACCAATTCTACATTAAGCATTATTAAACCATCCATCTCAAGTTCATGAATCAAGTTCCATGATTAAAGCTACGATGATGGTGCGAGGATCAAGTCTCCTATTACCGTAGAGCAAACGACGATTCGAACCGATTAACTACCCAGCTGGGGATTCCCAAACCACACGATATATGTAGGTTCGAGCCTTGCATATATCAACCTCTCTCCTGAATCCTCTGAATGGGATTGGATTCACGCCACCCGAGAGCACAATACTCCACCGCCGCACCCCGCACCACGGGCGGATTCGTAGGGTGGGTATCGTGATACTCTCGCCATCTCTCCACTTCTAGTGCGTGAGTGTCCATTTCTAAACTAGAATAACTAGGGTGCACAGGCTTACCGGAGTATGTGGCCGGTACTTTCAAAAGTTCTAGATCCAAGGGCCAATCAAACGAATGGTCCTTAATCAACTCAGACAGGACTAGCACGATCAGGCAACCCTGTCGGCTTCCACTAGAGATATTTCCCATGTCCCGTCTGGTCTCCAATTATTATCACCATCTACTTAGGACAAACTCGTGAGTACTGAATCATAGTAAAAGATGAGATCATCTTCCAACTTTTATTTAATAAGCATGGCTAAGCAGTTCTATCTTTTCCTGACTAACAGGGTGATCAAGGTAAGGTAATAAGAGTATCAAGGTAGGTAATGCATAAATTGGTTTATATCCATAATATATAGCAACTAATGCATGAAATATAAGACAAGTATACAAATTTTCAAAAACACAAGGAGAGGATGTTTTACGCTCCGGGGTTTGCCTTCAGCAGTTGGATCACACTCCTCAGATGGACCACAGATGTCGAACCCAGCTTGCTCCAGAGAATTCACTTCACCCGAGATTGGTTCACCGCTAGTTCTTTCACTCGCAGAATTTGTCGAAGATAAGAATGCTTGCTTTACTTAATAGAATTGTTATAGATTAAATGCAAGATGAGATGATCTTAAGTGAGTAAATAAAAAAATTAAAGTTAATTAATCTTAACTTTCCTTCACGGTAAAGTTGTATCAAGTCACTTAAATGGATTCCCGATTGGAAAAAAAAGTCACTTAAATGGAGTTAAACATTACATTCTCCCTTTTAATTATTTAGTACATGAGATGAGCACTAGTGTTAACATCTCAAATCCATTCAAGCCATGGACCAGTAAGGGATGAAGTGGCTCATGGTCTTCATACAAAGCCAAATACAATAAACTCTACATTAATTACTCTATTTTTATTATTTATTTTATTATAAATATAAGGCTATCACTACTACTAACCAAAGTATGACATTGCCATAGACCAGTGGACTGATCCTTGGCCTTCATTGAATCCCAAAAAATCAACCAAGTCTATTAGGGAATTAAATAAGCCATTTGGTTATTATTTATTAACCATTTTTACAGTCATTTAGTGAGCCTAAATATTTTTCTAAAGTGAAAGTGTTCAAAACAGACAGGTTCTAGCATATAAAAAGCTTAACCCTAAATTTTTAGAATTTTTAGATTAATATTGTGGCCTACAAAATCATAAACTGAGCATTTATGAATTAAAAGAAACAATTTTAGTTCATATAAATTTTATCAAACGTAGCAAATTCATATTTTTCCTACATTGATCACATCTCAAGGATTCAGAACAATTTTTCTTGCATTTTTATGCACTTTAATCTTTTCTGAAATTCGAAAAAAGGGAAAACCGTTTGGTTACTCGGACCCAGCCAGCCAGAGACGCGACAAAGCGGGCCCTAGGTCAGCACCACAGTACACCCGCGCACTGCCGCAGATGACCGGCGTTTGACCGGCGCTTGCTCGCCGTCGGCGACCTCGCCTATACCGGCATGCTCCTCTCTTCCTCGCGCACCTCCTGGTACCACTATCTCCTCACCTCAAGCACCGTAACGAGCACGGCGGCGGCCATGGCGGACGGTGGCTCGCGGGCTCGATGGCGGCGAACACCAGCGGCTTGTCCGACGCAACCAATCCCATTGGCTAACGCAACTTGCCCACGCGAACACGACTGGCCGATTTACAGGCTCGAATACCCTAGCTATCACACCCAATCACGACATCGGGCGGTTGGCGCGGCGGAGCTCACCGGCGCACGGTGTTCCGGTGAGCACAATGCGATAAAGATTCAATTAACGGCTCGGGTATCACCAGCAGCTCACCACGACTTCGATTGGCCAGCTGGTTGAGGCTGAAATCGATTGGAGGGACACTACCGGCGGTGATGGCGATGGCGACTTCGTGAACCGAGGTACTCGCCGGCGTTCTGGCGCGTCGAGCTTCGGCTATGAAAACGGGTAAGTCGATGGTGAGCAGCGACCAAAGGCAAAGCTATAACGGGCAAAAGATTGAGTTGCGATGCACTGGGATGCTCTGACCAGGGCGAGGCACTCACGACGGCTCGACGGTGTGCAGAGCGGAGAAAAGGACGACGACGATGGCCAGCTCCGGCTTTTATAGGGCAGGGACAAGTCGACGAGGTGGCCAGCACCTTCACGACGATGGACAGGTGGTCGAGCGTGCGGCTTCTCTGGTGAAGGCGTGGATATGCCACGGCGCCGGTGACAGAGCAGCATGGGCAGAGGAGAAACAAAATTCCCCCCTCAGGTTACTGTGGCAGCCATCTCATTTTCTTCTTTTCAAAATTACTTTCAAAATTGCATGGAAACTTAAAAAATTTCTAAAATAAAAGCTGTTCAAAAGAATGAGAACTACAACTTTGCTTTTGGGCTCACCTCCAAATTCTAAATATTTTTGAAATTGCAGTTTTCAGATTTGAAATAGGGTTTGAGAAATGCTTTTTGCTGATTCAACTTTTGGCAATAAAATTATTGATTAACAAGACATGTTATGATCCAACCAATTGCTCCACTACAAAGTACAAAATTTGTACTTTGAAATAGATCAAGAATTAGGAACTTTTTATTTTCAAAATTGCTTGCAATTAGCTCCCCAAATTTGAATTAGAAATTCAATTTCCAACACAGCCAATTTTAGCTAAATCCTGAAATTTGAATTCCAATTTCAATCTTGGTTCTATAATTTAGATAATTTGACTTTGAAAACATGGTTAGGGTAATTTTAATTAGTTAGCCATACACTTGTCATACCAAAGTAGGTTTTAGAATTAACATTTTTATAAATCCTAATTAACATTAAGTTCCTTAAGTGATCAACATAGCAAGGCATGGTTATACAAATGCAACTTACTTCAACTATTAATGCAACATTTTTGGTTACTAAACATGATGCTTAATGCATGATATGATGACATGACAGTTTTATTATTGCTCAGCACCCAGGGTGTTACAAAACCCGTGTGTACCAACTGGAAAAAACTACTTGATCGTTACATTCAGTCTTATACTCCCTTGCTTCCAAATTATAAGTCACTTAGACTTTTTTAGTACAACCATTTTCATATACGTCATAGCAAGATGGATGTACCAAAATAGTCAAAATAATTTATAATTTGTAATGGAGGGAGTACAAGACAAAAACGAATTATAAATCCTGCTATCTTGTACAAGCCAAAACGAATTACATACTCCTTTTGTTCTAAATTATAAATCGTTCTGTCTTTTCTAGATATATACACAGAGTAAAAACTATGTACTACGTATACATGATTTTACATAGTACATAGTGTATGTAGCAAAAGGGTTCTAGCCTAGCGGTTAGAGCACCTAAGTAGCATCTAGCAGGCTTGAGTTCGACTTTCCATGGGAGCGAATTTAACAGATCTGGAATAGAAAATATAAGAAATAGGTTGGGTTTCCCTACTTACTTGGATAAAAAAAAAAACTTGTATGTAGAGTTGTAGACATAATTTATATCTAGGTTGTATATACCTAATACACCTAGAAAAAACAAATTATTTGAAACAGGCGTGAACATACTGCTGGTTACTCTTGAAGACCACAGCAGATGCAGGAACGACAATATGACACCTGTACTGCGCTGATCACTATGTTTTTTGGGAAAAGGGCGGCAAAAGCTTTGCCGCAGTTTTATTACACGCTATGAAAGAAATGAAACTTTACAAGAAAAAACAAAAAGGAACTACAGCCTACTCTATCTCCCAACTAAAACTACTGGTAATGACCCAGAAAACCCCAAGTAAAGCCTGCAGAAACAACAACAGAAAAAAACTCCACCGACTTCGAAGGCCTAACACTGCCCTACTACATCTGTATATCTTCGTTCCAATGAGCCGTAGCGAATCCGAGTCACATAATCTCATCCTTGCAGACACCAGCAACTTGAACCGGATTGAGAGATATGCTAAAATATCCTTCAGTTTCTCTCCTTCCATATGTTCCACCAGAAGTAGATAAAAATCCCATCCACTTGCTTCTTTGATTTTTGTCAATCCTCCATCGAGAAAACCACCAGAAGGCATGTACAGAACCTGAAACATTAACTAAGTCCAGTACTGACAGATTGAACCACTGTTTTATAATACCCCAAACCTCCTTGGTGAAAGGGCAATCTTTGCACGGATGCACCGGAGTTTCCTGTTCACTTGAACAAAGTTTACATTCCATAACCTCATTTAAGAAGATTATTTGCTGTATGGATTTTCTTATGGAGCAAAGTCCAAGCAAAAAATCGACATTTCTGTCCAAGCAAAAAATCGACATTTCAATTTACTTTATACTCCAACGAATTGTATCTGGTAGGCACTCTTCGTAGTATATTCACCATCTGATGTCCATCTCCAGCTTATGTATCTTCCAGCTTCCACTGATTCATCTCTTGCAACTCCTCTTATTGCATTCCAAAGCAAGACAAATTGTGTTACTTCCTCTCGTGTTGTAACCGGGTAAATGTGGTCAAGCCATTTGTCATTTGTTAGCATTTGGTATACTGTAATCTTTCTTCTCCTCGTCTTAGCATATAGTAATGGTACTCTTGACTTCGCCGTGTTCCCATTTATCCAGCTGGATGTCCAGAAAGGGGCCGTCTTGCCATCACCAATGACGACACAAGTGGAAGCATAGAACAGCTCATGATGCACTTTTATCATAATGGACTACCAACTCATTCCAAGCTCTATTTTTCCATTTCCATTGAAACCACATCCAACATAGTCTGAGTGCTCTGGTAAACCTATCCAAGTCCAGTATCCCCAAGCCACCCTTAGCCTTGGGTAAACATGTTGTTGGCCAGTTTATTAATCAGTGCCCTCCACAGGTCCTCTCTGGAGTTTCCCCTCTCCGTATAAAGCTTCTTCTAATTCGATCAATCTTATTAAGCAACCATTTATGCTCGTGAAATACAGTTAAGTGGTAAATTGGTAGGCTTGACAGAACTGACATCACTAATGTCTATCTACCGGCTGATGACAGAAATTTTCCTTTCCATCCTGGTAACTTGCACCAATCTTATCTATTAGAGATTGCACCTCAATCTTCCTTAGCTTTCTAGTATGCAGCGGCAGGCCCAAATATTTTTCCTGGAAAATTTTGCACCACATCGTTAACCCTTTCTGCCTGCATCCGAATTGGGGATATCTCTGTTTTACTCATGTTTACTTCCAATCCTGAGCACTGTCCGAATAGCAATAATTTTTTTTGCAGTCTGGATATATCGACTGGAGAAGGATGTGTGAATAATGCAGCGTCATCCGCGTACAGGGAGCAACGTGGATGTGCCTTACTTGGAAGCACAGGTTGCAAAAGGCCCTGCCTAGCCGCCAGATCAATTATTTTTTTGCAGTGGATCAATTGTAATGATAAATAGCATCGATGATAGTGGGTCTCCTTGCCTTAACCCCTTAGCATGTTTGATGTTATGAGTTGGTCTGACGTTAACTAAAATTCTTGAAGATGATGTACCTAGAATGGATGAAATCCAATTACGCCATTTGGTACAGAAACCTAATACCGTTAACACCTCCAACAAATATTGCCACCCCACACAATCAAAGGCTTTGTCAAGTTTGATAATTAAGGCCTTTTGTTTTTTCCTGTGTAGTAATTGAATCACCCTTTGTACATAAATGAAGTTGTCATGCATGGATACATCTTTTCTTAATAAACACAATCTGTGCATGCGACACGAATTTATTCATATGCGGTGCCAGTCTTGTTGCAAGCAATTTCGTAATAATTTTGGTAATGCCGTGTCACGTACCAGTAAGCTTGCTGCATCTTGCCTCACGACATCATTGAGGCCTCTCACGTTCCAACAAAGCACATTACAATTTCGTTGTGTCATTAGAAACAAATTTCTCCCTTACTGAAGATGTCTGGTGGGGTTTACTGGGCCTGGAAGACATGAGGAAAAGGCAAACTGATGGGCTGCAGATGTCCAGTATATTAAAACCTGGCTAAAACGCACAGAGGTTTGTGAACTGAAGTCCTTTTGCCACCAACATAGCTGGACGAAGACTTGATGCAGCCCTGGCAGCACAGCGACACATACGAACTTGCAGAGGCTGTTCAGGTGAAGAAAGGCCCTTGGCCAATACCTTCGCAGACTCAAAAAACAGAGATGAACTGCAGATGGCGACGACCCTCCTACTGAAGCGACGAAACAGATAACCTGGACTTAACATGGTTACAACTTGGAGCCCCTGGACTGAAAGTGTAGTCTATGCCTGGGAGCATCCTGCACCAGAGTCATCGTTGAGGTCACAAATGGCTGTCAGCGCTTTGATCGCCAGGTCTGATAGAGGGCCACCAAAAAGCCTGAAGTAGTTCAGCATCGCGTCATCCTCCGAATGGGACTCATCCTCCTTGAATCCGAGCATTCTCATGAGCACTTGGCGTGCTTTAGCCTCTGCATTACCTTGTGGCCAGGATGCAGCAATGCGCAAGCTCTTGGGCCTTCGGACTAAGGCTTGCTTCCTTCCACGCTTAGCCACCACCGCCCGCTGCGGTGGTTCCTGAAGTAGCGAGCTGGCGTAAGGGAGCGTGACGTTGTTGATGAAGTTTGCCGCCGCGTTCGACTGAGCCGGAACAGCCGCTGCTCTGCGACGCCCCCTAGGGAATTGCCTGACATAGACATAATTGGGGCGGAACCTTCTGTTCCGGCCACAGGACGCATGGCCGCCGTTTGGGGACCTTCTGGGCATCATGTTCACAGTGTGTTGAGAACAAAGTTCCCTGCTGTTGGTTGAGGACGTCGGCCATAGCACGGGCATGCTCTCCTCCGATTGCGCCTCTGCGCGGTGAGGCGAGGAAGCACGATTCCGCCTGGAGTAGACGCATCCTGGGCGAAAACAACGATCTGCCGCGAGGTGGGCGCGCTGCTGTGTCCACTCTTGGACAGGGTGATGCTGGGAAGAATCTGCAAGTCAGGTGAACATAAGATGGGCGCAGTAGCTGTCAGCGATACCAGCGCGGTGTTGCTCTCTAGTGCGCTGTCAGGTTGGTAGGTCAGTTCCCAAGTTGGCGAGCCGTTGAGTGGAGGAGTCTCTACCGAATCATCCAGTTGAACATGATTGGCTCGCATCTTGGGAGGAGCTGGAGGTGGATGATGGTTGTTGTTGATGTCACTTCCGAGGTCAGGCGACTTCCAGCATAGGTGTGAGGGCGGGGACTCCGAACGCGCCGTTCTGAGCCTTGGCTCCGAGCGGACCTGTCTGTGGTGCCTGCGGTAGGGCGTCCGCTCCCTGCTCCGACCGCGGGTTGGAGACTGGCGAGAGGCCTCCAGCGGGCGGACGGGGTCAGCGGCCGTCATGGGCTGCACCTTGCTGTTGGCGTCTCCAGGAACGCTTGGGGCAGAGCAGCGAACTCCTTGATCTTCCTCAGCAGCAGCATGGTCCAAAGGGCATCGACAGCGGCCACCGTGCTCGGGGCTCTTGTGCCATCGGCCGCCATGCCTCGACTCCAAACGCTCCTGTTCCCGATCCTTGGGCGCACGCGACAGGCTGCGGAAGAGGCGCGAGCTCCAGTTGTCGCCCTGAAGTTCGCGGTACCCACAGTGACCGTCGTCATCATCGTCGCCGTGGCAGCCGCTGCGGACGTTTGTATGCGGTGGGTCGAGGCGGTCACACGGTGTCCTTTCCCCATCAACGACGTCGTAGCGCCACTTGTAGTTGCGGGGCGCAGCACGTCCATTCCTTCCCGGTGGGTCCTCCACCAGGTCAAGGTGCACCAGCACCCTGAAAGTGAGGCCCCGGCGACCACGAGCAGGTGGCCCATCATGGAACTCAGCTTTCCTTCCTGACAAGGTGAGCCAGGTAACCTTCAGGATGTCCGACGAGTTGTGCGTCCATGTCCAGAGGCAGAGAGCTCTGGTGTCCTCGCGGTCGATCGATGGCTGCTCGACGTAGTGGAGATCACAGGCTCTTGCGACAGCCCTCTTGGCGATGCTCTCATTCCAAGCCTGCAGAGGGATGCCCTCCAAGCACAGCCGAAAGTGGTACTTGAGGTCACAGATATCACCGTATGCGGCCAATTGCCAAGGCCGGGCGTGGATGTCGAGGTTGTCGTAGGAGAACCTCCCTAGAGCTGTAGCTTCGTCGCGGTGATGGCAGTGCTTGAAGTCAATGAAGAAGTCCTCGGGGAAGTGCTTGGCGATGGAGACGTCCTCCTGGCGGACTGCAAACCGGTGACAGATGGCCTTCTTGATGACCTGTGGCTCCACTTCCAGGTGGTTCTTGCCAAGCCAGGCCACCATGCCATGCATGGAGAGATGGTTCAGCTCATGGTCCATGTCCTCGGTGGAGAAGGCCACCGCTAAAGTGTCCAGGGGGCGGTCGGAGGGGTCCCCAGGCCTCAACATCGTGGTCCTTCCGAGGGAGGGAAGTTGCGGTCGTCGACAGGGGGGGGGGAACTGTCGGGAGCTGGGGTGCTTGCTGCCTGGAGGAAGAAGCTCTGTCTCTGCACATCTGGGCCCGCTCCAGCGGGCGGCGGAGGCGGGGCGTGGCGGGCGGCGGCGCATCTGGGCCCGCTTCGCCGTGAGGGCGGCGCGGGGGGGTGGGTGGCGGGGAACGGCGCTGGGGCAGACGAGCGTAACGGTTCCATTTCCTTTTGTGTAAAACTCAGTGAGATACCACTTTCCTTGAGTAAACTTGAAAATATAAGGGGCCTTCATATAGTTGGATGTAATTCTCTTGAACGACATAAGTTCCAATTCATTGGAGAATTCATCTACCTACAGACAATCGAAATAAGGTGTAGAGAGTTCCAGGAGCTGCCAATCAGATCTTTATGTCATATGTTGTGTACTCTTGACCTTTCCTATACCAACATTATCATGCTACCTCAATGGGTTACTATGTGTAGCACTCTTGAATCTATAGACCTTCAATATTGCAAGGAGCTTGTGTTGTTACCTAAGCGTATAGGTAACTTAAGAAGATTGAAAATTTTCAATATTAAGGGCTGCACAAAAGTTCGTTCCATGCCATCAGGGTTCGGACAACTGACTTGTTTAAGAGCGCTGGGATTGTTTGTTGTTGGGTGTGGTGGTGATGAAGCAAGTATCTCTGAGCTTGAAAATCTGGATAAGCTAAGTGGTCACCTAGAAATTACAAATCTCAAGTGTTTGAGGGATCCAGCAGACGCAGGGAAATCTTATTTGAAACAGATGACTAACATACAGAGTCTGGTGTTGGACTGGTCTTTAAGTGAAACTGAAGAAGTGTTGCCATTTGATATGGAACAAGACCAGGGTATGCTGAGAGCTCTGGAGCCACGATCACAAATTAAGAACATCAAAATCACTGATTACCGAGGTCACCGTTTGCCACGGTGGATGATGGAACAAAATGGTTCTTCTTATTATGATGGCACAATGTTGAAGCAAAAAGGACCGTGTCAGTTCCTTTCTCTGACTGAACTGACTCTAGAAAACTGTCCAAACTTGACGCAGATGCGAGGAGTTTAGGTGTTGCCTTCAATAAAGTCCCTCTTCCTGCTCAATATGGCTAATTTAGAAGAGCTGTCGACCACAACAAGTGATTCTGGAAATTCTGAGGAAGAAATACGTGGCCAATGCTGCTTCCCGGCCCTGTCCTATTTATCCATATCAGGCTGCCCGAGACTCAATGTGAAGCCTTACTTCCCACCGTCACTGGAGAAGTTGCATTTTTGTAAAAGCAACATGCAGCTGCTATCCCCAGTTAATTTCTTCCAAATGCTTCATCCACCAGTCGATGAATCATCGTCGTCCTATGGCATGCACTCAGCAGTCTCAAGTCTCAAGCAATTGGTCATAACAGAATGGATGATGTGATCATCGTCTGGATGGGAACTCCTGAAGCATCACACACAACTAGAGAGCATGAGTATTGGATTCGGTGAAATGTCAGAGTTAACTGAGAGCATTCGGAGTCTCACCTCCCTTCAGAGCTTGCGTATCATCAGATGCTCTACCCTTGCCGCGCTACCGGCCGATTGGCTTCTTGTTGAATCCCGTCTCAGGGTGACGACCCCATTGATGCGCAGACTCCCACAGTCCACAAGGCACGACCTTAGGCCAGCCATGGAGCTGGAAATTGTTTGCGGGGGCAATATCTGGAAGCAGCTACCTGACCACATTCAGCACTTCACTTCACTTCAATTCCTCAACTTGATGAGATTCGATGCGCTGACAGAGATGCCAGAGTGGATTGGGCAACTCACTGCTCTCTGCAAGCTTCGTATCCAGAATTGCCCTGCTCTTGAATGCCTGCCCCAATCCATACAGCGCCTTACTGCTCTCCAGATTTTGGACATTAGTAATAACTGCCCTAGATTGAAAACTCGTTACAAGCGAGGAGTGGGGCTGGACTGGCACCTTATCTCTCACATTCCTCACGTGGATATATGATTAGGGGACCTGATGAGGGCTGGTCCCTTGTTCCTAGGACACACGAACGCACATTGGTACGTTTCGTTCATTACTAATCATACAAGTGCTACTTTACTATTAGTTCATCTTATTTTGGTAACAGTTCCAGGTCCACTCGGGGCTGCTCTTAGTAGTCCTACTGGAAGAAGATAATATGTTTTTCTCGAATTTTCGTATAGCAAGTTTTTCTCGATTTTTCATATAGCAATCGAAAATTTAAACCCCAATGCTGACCCCTCGTTAGTGGTTGTACAGGTTACAAGCTCGAGAACGACAGATGGATTGGTCTGTCAGTTGATCACCAAAAATTTCCTGGATTACTTAGAACTCCATTGTTTGGCTTTACAAGGATGTGATGTGATTATATTATTTGTATCATATACATTAATTGCTCATTTTTAACTTGTATATAATCGTACCAGCCTGCTCCATTACTCCTGTGGTTGCTAACCCTGAGCTCTGAAGACCAACTAAACTATGATCAGGAGACGTAAGTAAAAAGGATCCCGTGAATCATGATAAAGCATGGGTATTTGCATAGCTGTGACTATGGTCATAACTGCTTCCCTGCCCTGTCCTTTATACTCACAAAATGAAAAAAAAAAAAAGAAGTGTCCCTTGCTAGTGGCTGTAGTGTACACGAGCAAATGTTGTTCTATGTTGCATACGTTAACCATTTTGAACCACAAAGGACACAATTTTGATTTGAATACTAGCTCATTCAATTATTAGAATAAAACTTTATACTGTATCATACATATTATATTTCACATGAAGTCCAATAAAATTGAATTTTATATTTTATGATTTTTCCGTGATTTATTATGATTTTTAAAATATTCCAAATAATTAAAAAATAGTTTTAAAAGTATTGGGACGAAAACATATTTTCGTAAAATTGAGCGAGATAATATGAACTTTTGGGGCCCAAACTAAAATGGCCCTACACATTGGGCCACTCTGCACTTTGCACCGGCCCACGCAAAAAGAGAACACAAGCGCCTCCTCGGGCCCTCTCAGTCTCCGGCACCGCCGCACCGCAGCTCCGGCTAGGCTTTCCCGTCTTTACGCCGCAATCCCATCCCCCTTCTTCCTCGCTCGAGTCCCCTCCCTATTCATGCTTCCGATGAATCTTGCCGGTCTCGTCAAGCCAGCAGCCGCCACCGTCCTGGCGCGCTGGGCGGCTGGCTTTTGCCTGGCCGCCGCTGATAGCCGCACACGCACTGGCCGGTGACAGCAAGCTGGGCGTTGGGCAGTGGCGGACGTGCTACTTGCAACTTGCGTGTTGGCAGAAAGCTAGCAAGCTGCAAGCAGATTGCAGAGATACCTGACCGGCTGCTGAGCCTTGGTAAATTCCTCTTTCTTAAATCCAAGCTCTATTCAGTTGTTGAGACTCGACATATAATGATATAAATAAATCACACCAACGATTAGCAGCTTCTGTTTTGACAGTTTGTACTGACTTTCTGTGCCACTCTTTTTTTTTTTTTTTTTTTTTTTTTTTTTGAAGGGTTTTCCCCTGCTTTTTGCATTTCAAAAAGAAAACAGAGTTCTGGCACGCCCGCCAGAACCAACTCATGGGCCTGATTACATCTACTCAGAACATTACATCCACTACTCAACGAATCATCATGTTGACCACAAACTGCAACAATGGGAAACCAAAACCTAGGCAACGCACCCAATGGAACTAACTCTAATGATGAAGTAATTTCCAATGCTTTGTCCTCCAATTTCTTTATGTCCTCCAATTACGTGTCGACATTTTTTTTCCCTTAGTATATATGTAGCTGCTTTTACATGTTTGGATGGCTTTACGAAATGTTCCCATCCGGTTTGCAAATTGGGCACCGCGTTCAGCACAGTTTCTGTCATTTGGGGCCACGTTTTGGTCTTTCTAGTGGGCAGTGGCCAAACTTTGGATTTTAGTTGGTAACGAAGTCACACTGCACTTCCATTTTCCATTATTTTGTTGTGTTAATTAAGCAAACAAAGGCGACGAGCAAGCACCAGAAGGAAGCTACCGAAAGCACCGATTGCCAATCGGATCTGTTCTGTTTTATAACCTGTTGTGGTTGATGATGCATCTGCTTTGGATTTTCGCTGGGACTGAAGTTTCCCAGCACCTTCGTTTCCAAGAGTTGTTTGGTTCCCTGGTGTAAATAAACAAATAAACAAGTTTATTTGCAAGATGGGACTGAAGCGGAGCTACCGAATGCACTATCAGCGCCTCTCTACTACCATCCAGCTAAACCTGCATCTCCTACCTTGTGCAGCTCTGCATCCTCAACTCAAAAAGGCCTCTGGTTTTCAAGAGCGAAGCGCATCCTAGTGCCTCGTTTGGGAGTCAAATAGGAAAAGGCAGCTGATCCATGCTTGAATTCAAGGTACATGCTCTCAATTTTATTTGAAATTTCATTTGCAAGAGATCAAAATACAAAGAGGAAAAGAAGTACAAAGAGGGAACATCCATGCATGCTCTGTTTCCTTCTGCATCACTGCATGCATATCATCCTGTTTGCTTGTAGGATCATATACTTCGGTCTTCGCTAACCATGCTGAGTTTTTTTTTTTTTTTTTTTTTTTGCCTGGCTGTTCTCAGTGAGGACCACGAGTCTCAAGCATTTACATGGTATAAGCAGCACGTCTGTTTCTGCTTCTCTGGCCTTCGGAAGAGGTAATTCGTATGCAAATTAATCTTTAATTTCTTGAATAATCTCTCCACCGATCTTTATCCTTTCGTACACATGTTATGTGCTCCTGCCTCCTAGTCCTAGTAGTCATGTGGAATGGAGTTGCTTAATCTACAGTACAAAACAGAGAAGGGAACCCTACCAACACTATTTGTTTTGGTTTGCTCATACTAGTCCATCAACCCATGCGAGATAAGCAGCACGTCTGTTTCTGCTTCTCTGGCCTTCGGAAGAGGTAATTCGTATGCAAATTAATCTTTAATTTCTTGAATAATCTCTCCACCGATCTTTATCCTTTCGTACACATGTTATGTGCTCCTGCCTCCTAGTCCTAGTAGTCATGTGGAATGGAGTTGCTTAATCTACAGTACAAAACAGAGAAGGGAACCCTACCAACACTATTTGTTTTGGTTTTCTCATACTAGTCCATCAACCCATGCTCTCGCATGGGTGAAAATCTTAGGTGTAAATATTTTGCATTAATGTTTGCTCTCTCCATCCCAAAATCTCTGTCGCTTTTATTTTCTGAGAAACAATTGCCGGCAATTTTTATAAATAATAAATATCATCAATTAGTGTCATAATTAGTATTATCGGAAAGATCTTTGAATCTAATTTTTTTAACAAATTTATTTGGAGATATAAATATTACACGTATTTTGTATAAATCGAGTCAAACTTATAGCACGAAAACCGAAATGACATTTATTTTGGAACAGAGGGAGTACACTTAAGTATCATATGATGACATAAGCAATCATTTTAAGCCTGCACTGTATCATTAAAGATTAGCTGTAGAGGTTGATGTGAGATCTACTATGAGGTAGCAATGGTTGATTATATTAATATTTAATCTTTATAATCATTATTTACATGAAAATAATCTCAAAGAGCACGAAGATGTAGGCACCTATGGTCTGTACTAGCCTCCCTCTTTTCTTAAGATGTTTGATTTTTTTTATCAACAAATTTTTTATGTAATATGTTGGTTACATTATCAATATGGCTATGTCAAACATTTCATTTAATATGTATACTTATCTCTATCACTCTGTGTGTGTATGTGTGATTTGCATGATGGTTGTCATAGTCACAAAAGTTCCCGATACGTAGGTACAAAAAACATGGTACATGGATTGAGAATTTTAATTTCTTGTTTGTAGGGGATATATATCTCTTTGGGATGTTTGGGTCGAGAATGGGATCATAATCCCTGTATAATTGGATCAATGTGCCCGAAACGTTGTTATGGAATGTAACACCTTTTTAGACTCTATGTAACACTTTTTTAGACTCTATATATAAAATAATTAGAATATCTATTCAAAGAAAAATCAATAAGCCACTTTAGATTGGGCTGGAGGCCCATTTACAGTTCTGAGTCGAGCGTACGTGTTCGTTCCATCGAGCCCTATTTGTAGTTTATTTCGCAAAAAAAATTCACTTATCACATGGAATGTATGGACACATGCATAGAGTATTAAATATAGTTTAAAAATTACCAATTATATCGATTGCGATAACTTTAGAAGACGAATTTTTAAGCCTAATTAATCTATGATTTGACAATATGGTGCTACAATAAATATTTGCTAATGAACATTTTCATTCCAGGGAATTAAACAAGTTTATTTACAAGATGGGACTGAAGTGGAGCTACCAAATGCACTATCAGTGCCTCTCTACTATCGAGCTAACTGCATCTCCTACCTTGTGCAGCTCTGCATCCTGAACTCGAAAAGGCCTCTGATTTTCAAGAGCGAAGTGCATCCTAGTTTGGGATGGAATAGGAAAAGGCAGCTTGAATGCAAGGTACATGCTCTGAATTCTATTTGAAATTTCATTTGCAAGAGATAAAAGTACAAAGAGGAAAAGAAGTACAAAAAGGGAACATCCGTGCATGCTCTGTTCCTTACTGCATCACTGCTGCATGCATATCTTCCTGTTGGCTTCCATGATCAGAATCTTCGTTAACCAGACTCAGTTTTTTTCCTGGCTTCTCAGGGATCGGAGCACCACAACTCCACGAGTACCCAAGCATCTACGTGTGTTGCTGCTTCTCTGGTTTTTGGAAGAGGTAATTCATATGCTACTTATAATCTTTTGATTTCTTTAACCATCTCACAATGGATCTTTAACCCCTCATCTGCATGTTATTTGCGCCTACTAGTCATGTCATGTGGCATGGAATTGTTTAATCTACAGTACACAGCACAGAAAGGATCCCTACCTAAACTATTTGTTTTGGTCTGCTCATATAGCTATCACAGAAGGTTGCTCAGGCATAGGACCAGATTTTTTTTTTCCCACTGAGTTCTGTTATACAAATTGAATTCTCCATATATCTTATGTCTATTCATAACTTTCACATCTTTTATAATTTTCAAAAGAGCTTTCACCAACTTTTGTCATCCTACATATGATTCAAGAGCTGGAAATTACAGTTGCTCTATAATAGTATGTCCACCATACTATTTTGGTTTGGAAAACTCGACGTAATTGTTCGTTCTGCAATTTCATCTACAGAGAATTGGCAAGGGAGCCTTTGAAATATGACTGGAGTGGAGGCTGCTCTAGCATCTGGACTGTTGAAAGTTGCAGGGAACAAGCTAGGTTCAGTGGTATCCAGTGAGTTTGCTACCATAACCGGCTTGAAAAAGGATCTCTCAGACCTTTCAAGAGTGTAACACCCAGTTTTAAAGACAAAACTAGGTATGCTATATGTGTGCCCAGGAAGTCCACACATACAACCGCAGAGTAAAAAGTATCAGTAAACAATGTTATATATAGCGTAATCATAAGTATATTAACACTTACATCAGAATAACGCGGAATGAGAGCTAATCTTTTCTTCAGACTCCATTCTTCACAGGGACGGTTGACTGGGGGTAACACATGCCTAGCACTCCAATTACTTCTCATAAAACTCACTACATCCTCCATCTGGTACCCATCCGGGATTTTGCCAATGTATTAAAAAGTAAAGACAAGCGTAAGTACATATCGTACTCAACAAGAATAACATGGGGTTAATGAGGCTCAAAAGGCTGACACGGTTTACAGCGGTTAGCAACTTTTATCATATCTCAATTTTAGCATAAGTGAGTAGCAACAAGTAGCATAAGTCCTAAATAACCGTATGATCATGTAAACAATGATTAAAGTATAGCAAAAACAGTAATCAAGAATTTTCCATCGCATAAACCATTATTCTATAAGAAGTCCAGGCCGCTCGTGACCGTGAGCACGGCTGATATATCAGTTTTAACACTCTGCAGAGGTTGTACACTTTCACCGTGAGTCGTGATTCCCATATGCCAGGGTCCTGACTCCCATATCGCCTTTACCTAGAAAGCGCGGCAGGGTACACTATGAAGTCTTTCAAAGGTTCGTCTAACAAGTTAGGGCCGCTAGGTTTCCTCGACAAGCAGACATAGAATCCCCCTTCCAAATGGTTCACACCGCAGCAGCACACATGAGGACAGAAGCCACGCTATGCCCATCGTGTAAAAGCCCTCTTGCGCCTTTTGGTAACCTCTAACAAGCTAGAAGAGGGTCCTCATACTTGACTAAAGCCGAGCCATATAGCCCTCACGGTTGTACTTTCAGAAGTCCCGAGTGCTCCCTTACAGATAAGTCCTTAGGGAGAGACAAGAGCAAGCAAGTGCTCTTACCCTTTAATTTTCTGTTGCCAAAAAGTCACATTTTAACGTTATATTGCATATACCATTAATCAAGTTACAGATCATAGTGGTTATTTATTAAGCACTAGCATAAGCTACCCAAATGCATAAATCCATGGTAGTCAAGGTACAAGATACAATTGCTAGGAAATCCTTAGTGGTAATCAAGGAAGACACATGCAATATGAATTAAATGATTAAAGGTGAATAGGTAACAAGGATGATCCCATGCTATACTTGCCTTAAACTTTGAACCAATCTTCTAGCTCTTTAAAATCAGATACTCCTCCAAAGATCTTGATCACCACGTAAAGCTCACCGACTGGATACGATCATAAAGCACCACACAAGCATCCAAAGAGACAATCATGGATAGCAAACATAGTAGATTAGAACAGTACATCAATCAATGAAAACGAAGGTGAAAAGATTTTAAAAGTAATCTATACGTTGCTACGAACACATAGACGTGAAAAGCACACTAATTGAAGCTACGTTATAAAAAAGATTCGGCTACCCAAAGATTTACGCTATATATGGAAGAAAACTATAGGCTTTATTTATTTTAATATTCATATAAAATAGTTATAAGATATTTTAAAGAAATATCTAAATTGAATTAACTCAAAATAGATTAAATTGAAAGCTAAGTTAAAATAAAATTTTATTTTATTTGTAAAAGACTAGGGCAGAAAACCATACGTTACTTCTATTCTAAGCTACTAAGAAAATTAATATTTTACTCAAAAGCACCAAACATCCTAAACAATGTTATTAACATGTAGATTATGTTGTCATGGAGTTAAAACGATCTCTGTGTAAAAGATTAGAAATTCAAAGGATTGATGAGCATGCACACATTACATGTAGACTCAAACCGACAGTCTATGTGCAGTTCAAGACGTTGTGCTCCACGGCGTAAAGATGTAAGCAATGAGATTTCTGGAAATCAATAAGGCAGGGGTGGAAAGGATGGTTTTACTGTGCAAGCAAGATATATGTCTACAAAAACTGTGTACGAGGACCATGACACTCATTGAGTGCTGATCTCACCTCACCGGAGTCAAAAACAATGTCTGTTTTTGCTGCAGGACAGATTTTGGGCGATGATGACTTGCAAGATCATACGGAAACATCAAACATGCAGCTCGGCTCACAGGCAAGCACGTACTAAGTCACGGTCACCGGCTGCTTTGCTGGAGATGGAGAACATGGACAAAGAAAAGAACTGGATTAAGCATAAATGAAATAGATAGGAGGGATGTAGGAGACGTGAAGATGAACTGTGCACCTACTCTGGCTTTGTAGCGATTAATTGCTGGGACGTACGTGCATGTGGCCACGGCAACTTGGTCACGGCTTCCAGAAGTGACGAGACCATGGTGTATGAGGAGAACCGCATCGTCGAGAGCTACCACGGGCTGCACAACCAATGTCCTAGCCTCAACTCGAGAAGATGGTGGCACAGGCGAGACGTTGGAGCAGCGTAGTAGAAACAAGCTTGAAAATCTAAATTACTACCTAGGTATTCCCAAACTAAGGGCTCCCCTTACGGTAGTTTTGGTGTTCTTTGCCTAAGGGTTGTTACGTATATATAGGGAGAAAAACACTTCATGTTGACATCATCTAGCGATATGGTACTAATTGATGTTGTACCCTCCAACATTACTAATAGGTCCAAGTAGCCATTAAACCCAATAGCAAATAAGTGATGGGCTGTTGGAATTTATTAGGATTATTGTATATGGGCTTTGAGGGCTGGTAGAAAAATAGAGATTTAATTATTTTCAGAATTAATTATTTTTAGGATTAAAATAATTCTAGAAAAGTCTAGAATCGATATTTAAGCCATGAAAAATAATCCGAAAGCTCCAAAAATCATGGGAAACTTCTTGGAGACATTTTAGGACATGATGAACCTAAATAAAATATTTAGAGCTCATGGAAAGGTATTTTAGAGTATCTAAAAATTAGATTACACTTATAGGAAAGTTGGAAGGAGTTCCAGAAAAAGCCTGAACAGTTCCAGAAAAGTTTGTACAGATATGTCGATAGAGAAGCGGCTCGTCGATGAACTGTACTCGATGAGATTGGATTAGAGTTTGGTGCCGGCTGTGAGCTTGATTGTAGATGCGGCTTGCTCTAGGACTAGGATAGGTAAGCGACGCTTCGATTTGGGTTCGGCGGAGATGGGGTGGGATGCGGGTCAAGAAGGAGTGACATGGGCTATGCAGGCCGAAAAAGAGAGGAAGAAATAGTTTTCCTTTTTTTTTCTAAAGCCTCAATCTAATTTTCAAACGTTATATTGAATTCACAACACAAAAAAAATCATATGCTTTGGCATGAGTGCACAATAATGTTGCTACACCTTATGATGATTTTTTAATTTAGTGGAAAAAAAATTATTTTCCTATATTTTCATGAGCACAACAATTCAAAATTAAATCATTTTAACCTAATTTCAAAAGAAGCAAATTTTAGGGTGTTACAATTCTACCCCCCTTAAGATGAATCTCGTCCTGAGATTCGGAAGACGATGATCAAGGAGATCAGGATGCTCTGCCTTGAATTCATCTTTGCTTACTTAAGTGACTCCATCTTAACTGTGGTTCCACTTTGCTTTAGGTAGTGCCACCTTGCTCCAATAGCTTTCTCAACTATTCCACGATTGTTGATGAGACACCAAATATAGCTATGATCCTTCTTTTAACTACCCAAAGGGTATCTGTCTCGTAGTTTTCAACATCCCCCCAACCTTGGCACATAGATTTGTGGTTTGGATTTGTGGTTTGGTGGCTTGGAGCTTAGGGCAGCATGGGAACCTTACCTTGGAGCAACTAGTTCGAATCCTAGGTTGATAACTCAACTTGGACAACTCCAACTGCTTGCCACTTTTCTATTTCTTTTCAATGCATACCAACAACCTTAATATACTCAACTATATTATTCACTCTTTTTTGAAAGGACTTCATGGATCTCTTATTCCCAACTAGGTTCCATTACCAACTCCAAAGTGGCTTTTCTCACGTTAAGTCTGCTCAAAACTTCCAAAGACCATCCTTTAGTCCTTGGTGTCATCCAAATTTCTCAACATAACTCAATATCTCCATATCCTCGTTTCAAGTAGTTCAAAGCACACTTGGCTAGCTAACTCAATGCTCAAGCTATCAGTTTTCCTCTTGCATAAGAACACATCATTGAAGATAGAGAAACTCTTTTTATCCAGCCTAGCAAAGTTGACATATAGGCTTTACTTCAACCTCTTCTTCAATGCTTTTAAGCATGCACTAAAGGTTTTTTTTTTAATCCAACAACTTAATACATTCTCATATAGCACTTATCTACCTCTCTGACATAGTCTTGGGTACATATTACTTGCATCTCTAACCCATACTCTGTATGCCAAGGAAACTTGGGGTCACTCTATTACATCTTTGGGTGGGTTCCAACATTCTTTAAAACTTTTCCATAATTCCACCATTGGAGATTACTTATCCAAGAAAAGATCCTACTTCAACCAAATCTCATTTGATAACTTGGTGAAACATTGAGACTTTCTAAACCTCCATCTACCAGTTGTAGATGTCCAATATCTCCTTCCTATGCTAACAATCCATTACACTAAAGACTAAACTTTCAATGGATGATAGCTTGAATCGATCATCCTTTCCTGACAAGTATAGCAGCTCCTAGTATATGATCCAACAAGTCACCACTCTTGAGTAAAGGTACCTGCACTTGATAGTAACTCCTCAACCATGGAGATGGCTGACGCATTCAATTGAAGAATCTAAATGTATGAGACATCCATCTTGCAACATCTTTACCTTGGCTACCCCCTTAAGAAAAGATAAACTAGGGGGACACCAAAGTAACTTGCATCTTCTTATGAATGAGTTAACCATCATACTGGCCTTCTCATATCTAGGAGAAACACAGGTGCAAAGATATGAACATGTAATCTGGAATTTGTCGTGAGATGAAAAACAGAAGCACAGTAAATCAGCCATAACTCGAGTTCTGTTAATCCAGTAAAGTTGTAGCTTATATCGTTGGAAAGCCTACCAAATTCCTCACAACTTTCGGGTAGAACACTTTTCCAGATTCGGCTGTTAAGTTAGTCAAAAACTGTACACAACAGAAACTGTTTCAAGTTGCTGACAGCACGGTTGTCTCATCTTGTGATTTTTGTAACTCCCAAACCATAACAGATATGAAGGTGGTTCTTGTACAAATAGAAAGATGATGAAGTCTACTATTGTCCAGAATTTTCTCATGATTTTTGGATGACCGAAAACAGGGGTATAAACCGAAAAGGACAGGTTGCTCTAGAAAGGCAGGATAAAGGTAACAGGAGAAAAGAGAAACCCAACTATGTATTTCATTAAATCCTTATACCTTAGTCCTATATAAACTAATTGAAATTGTGGAAAAACTCCACAAGGTCATTGCACTCATTACAAAGATCCAAAACAATCATAACCATAAGCACAAGCAACTAAGCACTTAAGAGATCACACCGCACACAACTCAACTCGATTCAACAATCGCTACTAACGTCTTTATTACATAAGGGGCATAAACTCCTAACTCCTAAACACGGTGCGACTGCAGAGATATCCAAGGTAGCATCTCTTGCGTGAAGATGAGCGTGGCACGTCCTCCACTTCATTAAGCTTGAACAGTCCAGCACGACTCCTCCACTCATCAATCTCATCAAGAGCTTTTTCATAGTGTTGCCTTTTTCGCCAACTCCAGTTGACTATCTTCTAACTTCTGATGTAGAGCTTGGATGGTAAAGGCCATCTCCCTTAGTTGTTCATTCTGCTCTGAATGAGGATCAGCCATCACACATTGCAAACTTCCAGGTGAACGTCGAGGTAGGTACTTGTGCTTGTTTCTTTGTATCTCTTCGTAGTGTTTTCCATGATATTCCAACAATGCCTGGTGAGCAAAGATCGATATGCTAGTATGTATGTCATAGCGATCAGTGGGAGATGAGTGAATGGATTCCACTACTCGTGAACCAGTAAACTCATTCCATCTTGTGACATGTGCTTCTATGCTTCAGTGGTTCTCATACCTAGGATGAGTCCACGTAGTGCATTTATACTCCACCCTGGCTTCTTGATCAGGGTATCGATCATGCAATATCTGCATAAGTCGAGGATGGAGGAAAGCTTCACCACTAACGATCGTGGTAAGGTACTCCTTGCGCCAACTAGTATGTCGAGTTGCGATAGAAAGAGCTGGTCCATAGAATCCTCTAGTCAGGCATGGTTTTCCAGAGTTGATGCGAGCAATCTTCTCATTACGAACCATCTATTTAGAGAGATCAGAAAGAATCAAGATAGAGTCAAGTTTTTGTAATAGAGTAGAGACCAGAACAAGCATATCTTTAAGAAAATAACAAAGGTTAAAGTGAAACAAGAAATAGGCAAGGAAGAAAACATGCTGAAACGACCCGGTTCTAACTAGGCTTGCATCCTACAAATAACATTGCTCGATACTAATCAGAACACCCAGTTTTAAAGACAAAACCAGGGTATGCTATATGTGTGCCCGTGAAGTCCACACATACAACCACGAGTAAAAAGTATCAGTAAACAATGTTATATATAGCGTAATCATAAGTATATTAACACTTACATCAGAGTAACGCGGAATGAGAGCTAATCTTTTCTTCAGACTCCATTCTTCACAGGGACGGTTGACTGGGGGTAACACATGCCTAGCACTCCAATTACTTCTCATAAAACTCACTATATCCTCCATCTGGTACCCATCCGGGATTTTGCCAATGTATTAAAAAGTAAAGACAAGCGTAAGTACATATCGTACTCAACAAGAATAACATGGGGTTAATGAGGCTCAAAAGGCTGACACAGTTTACAGCGGTTAGCAACTTTTATCATATCTCAATTTTAGCATAAGTGAGTAGCAACAAGTAGCATAAGTCCCAAATAACCGTATGATCATGTAAACAATGATTAAAGTATAGCAAAAACAGTAATCAAGAATTTTCCATCGCATAAACCATTATTCTATAAGAAGTCCAGTCGCTGCTCGTGACCGTGAGCACGGCTGATATATCGCTTTTAACACTCTGCAGAGGTTGTACACTTTCACCGTGAGTCGTGATTCCCATATGCCGGGGTCATGACTCCCATATTGCCTTTTACCTAGAAAGCGCGCGCAGGGTACACTATGAAGTCTTTCAAAGGTTCGTCTAACAAGTTAGGGCTGCTAGGTTTCCTCGACAAGCGGAGACATAGAATCCCCCTTCCAAATGGTTCACACACCGCAGCAGCAGACACATGAGGACAGAAGCCACGCTATGCCCATCGTGTAAAGCCCCTCTTGCGCCTTTCGGTAACCTCTAACAAGCTAGAAGAGGGTCCTCATACTTGACTAAAGCCAGAGCCATATAGCCCTCACGGTTGTACTGTAAGTCCCGAGTGCTCCCTTACAGATAAGTCCTTAGGGAGAGACAAGAGCAAGCAAGTGCTCTTACCCTTTAATTTTCTGTTGCCAAAAAGTCACATTTTAACGTTATATTGCATATACCATTAATCAAGTTACAGATCATAATGGTTATTTATTAAGCACTAGCATAAGCTACCCAAATGCATAAACCCATGGTAGTCAAGGTACAAGATACAATTGCTAGAAAATCCTTAGTGGTAATCAAGGAAGACACATGCAATATGAATTAAATGATTAAAGGTGAATAGGTAACAAGGATGATCCCATGCTATACTTGCCTTAAACTTTGAACCAATCTTCTAGCTCTTTAAAATCAGATACTCCTCCAAAGATCTTGATCACCACGTAAAGCTCACCGACTGGACACGATCATAAAGCACCACACAAGCATCCAAAGAGACAATCATGGATAGCAAACATAGTAGATTAGAACAGTACATCAATCAATGAAAACGAAGGTGAAAAGATTTTAAAAAAGTAATCTATACGTTGCTACGAACACATATACGCGAAAAACACACTAATTGAAGCTACGTTATAAAAGATTCGGCTACCCAAAGATTTACGCTATATATGGAAGAAAACTATAGGCTTTATTTATTTTAATATTCATATAAAATAGTTATAAGATATTTTAAAGAAATATCTAAATTGAATTAACTCAAAATAGATTAAATTGAAAGCTAAGTTAAAATAAAATTTTATTTTATTTGTAAAAGACTAGGGCAGAAAAACCATACGTTACTTCTATTCTAAGCTACTAAGAAAATTAATATTTTACTCAAAAGCACCAAACATCCTAAACAATGTTATTAACATGTAGATTATGTTGTCATGGAGTTAAAACATCTCTGTGTAAAAGATTAGAAATTCAAAGGATTGATGAGCATGCACACATTACATGTAGACTCAAACCGACAGTCTATGTGCAGTTCAAGACGTTGTGCTCCACGGCGTAAAGATGTAAGCAATGAGATTTCTGGAAATCAATAAGGCAGGGGTGGAAAGGATGGTTTACTGTGCAAGCAAGATATATGTCTACAAAAACTGTGTACGAGGACCATGACACTCATTGAGTGCTGATCTCACCTCACCGGAGTCAAAAACAATGTCTGTTTTTGCTGCAGGACAGATTTTGGGCGATGATGACTTGCAAGATCATACGGAAACATCAAACATGCAGCTCGGCTCACAGGCAAGCACATACTAAGTCACAGTCACCGGCTGCTTTGCTGGAGATGGAGAACGTGGACAAAGAAAAGAACTGGATTAAGCATAAATGAAATAGATAGGAGGGATGTAGGAGACGTGAAGATGAACTGTGCACCTACTCTGGCTTTGTAGCGATTAATTGCTGGGACGTACGTGCATGTGGCCACGGCAACTTGGTCACGGCTTCCAGAAGTGACGAGACCATGGTGTATGAGGAGAACCGCATCGTCGAGGGCTACCACGGGCTGCACAACCAATGTCCTAGCCTCAACTCGAGAAGATGGTGGCACAGGCGAGACGTTGGAGCAGCGTAGTAGAAACAAGCTTGAAAATCTAAATTACTACCTAGGTATTCCCAAACTAAGGGCTCCTCTTACGGTAGTTTTGGTGTTCTTTGCCTAAGGGTTGGTACGTATATATAGGGAGAAAAACACTTCATGTTGACATCAACTAGCGATATGGTACTAATTGATGTTGTACCCTCCAACATTACTAATAGGCCCAAGTAGCCATTAAACCCAATAGCAAATAAGTGATGGGCTGTTGGAATTTGTTAGGATTATTGTATATGGGCTTTGAGGGCTGGTGGAAAAATAGAGATTTAATTATTTTCGGAATTAATTATTTTTAGGATTAAAATAATTCTAGGAAAGTCTAGAATCGATATTTAAGCCATGAAAAATAATCCAAAGCTCCAAAAATCATGGGAAAGTTCTTGGAGACATTTTAGGACATGATGAACCTAAATAAAATATTTAGAGCTGATGGAAAGATATTTTAGAGTATCTAAAAATTAGATTACACTTATAGAAAAGTTAGAAGGAGTTCCGAAAAAGCCCGAGCAGTTCCTAAAAAGTTTGTACAGATATGTCGATAGAGAAGCGGCTCGTCGATGAACTGTCCTCGATGAGATTGGATTAGAGTTTGGTGCCGGCTGTGAGCTTGATTGTAGATGCGGCTTGCTCTAGGACTAGGATAGGTAAGCGACGCTTCGATTTGGGTTCGGCGGAGGTGGGGTGGGATGCGGGTCAAGAAGGAGTGACTTGGGCTATGCAGGCCAAAAAAGAGAGGAAGAAATAGTTTTCCTTTTTTTTTTTCTAAAGCCTTAATCTAATTTTCAAACGTTATATTGAATTCACAACACAAAAAAAATCATATGCTTTGGCATGAATGCACAATAATGTTGCTACACCTTATGATGATTTTTTTAATTTAGTGGAAAAAAATTATTTTCCTATATTTTCATGAGCACAACAATTCAAAATTAAATCATTTTAACCTAATTTCAAAAGGAGCAAATTTTAGGGTGTTACAAAGAGATACATACAGAGATTACGAGTTGGCTATCTGCGGTTCGTGATAGAGCAAAAGAGAGAGACCCATCACTTCGATGGGTTGTGAAGCTGAGAAATCTTGCTAATGACATTGATGATTTACTTGAAGTATGGCTAGAAGATGAGAAACACAAGATACATAATGATCGTGAAAAGCATGCATTTGCTGACATGTGTGCAAAACCAAAGCAGCTTTTGTTCCAGTGCAAGGTGGCCCATAAAATCAAAGCAATCAAGGTGACATTTGATGCAATTGTGAAACAAAGAAGCAATGCCAATACTATACTACACAGTTTTCAAGTGGACCAACCAGTTCAGAGTAGAGACCAGAAGGCAGCCGTGGAGCAGTCTCTGTTGAGTAATGCTCAAGAGTTTTTTTTTCCTCGAAAAACGTAGGAGAGCTGCGCATCATTATATTAAGAAAAAAAGTGGGAAGAACCCATACAAAACACACTAGAGGCAAGTCCACACACTCACACCAACTCACTCCAACTCACACGTAATATCAAAAACTCTCAGATTCACAAGACATAAGCACACCTATGTCTGAATCAAAAGGCGATCCAAGCCAACAATAAAATCAACTATCTGAATGGGGGGCAGTCAAGAGGGAAATTCCTCGAGCCCCAGCCATCGACCAAAGTTTTTGTTCTTCTCCAGCGAAGATCAGAGCTCTTGCAATATCAGGGGCTACTCCATCGAACACACACCTGTTGCAATGAGTCCATATAGTCCATGCTCCAAGAATTATGAGAGAATTGATTCCTTGTAATAGTAAGTCGGTAGTAGCACTACTCACTCTATCCCACCAATCAAAAAATGAGATATCAGTGGGCAGAGGGGAGAAGGAATGCAAGCCAACTTGTGACAAGAAACGGAACCAAAATTCTCTTGTGAAGACACAGCGAATGAGAAGATGATCAATAGATTCTGCATCCTGGTCACACAATGGACAGCGCTCTGGGTGAGGGAGACCCCGGCGAGCAAGACGATCTGCTGTCCAACATCTATTATGGGCAACCAACCATAGAAAGAAACGATATTTGGGTGGTGCCCAAGTCTTCCAAATTTTTTCCCATGGCCAGAAAAGAGTAGATCCCAGAAATAGACCCTCATAAGCTGATTTAGCAGAATATTGACCATTTGAAGCAAGCCGCCATATGTGTTTATCTTCAATATCAGGCTGCAACTCAAAGTCAGAAATACCATCAAGGGATCATTTGAAGATTGAAATCATTTCCAAGCTTTTAGAATCTAACAATGGAGAATATGGTCATATAATTTCTATTGTTGGGCTTGGAGGTTCTGGCAAAACTACTTTGGCCCAACACATCTGCCATGATGACAAGATAAAGGGGCACTTCAAAGAATCAGTATTTTGGGTCCATGTATCTCAAGAGTTTTGTGAACAAAATCTTATTGGCAAGCTGTTCGAATCCATTATTGAAGAAAAGTCAAATCTACATGCTCAACAATACATGCTCCGTGTAATTTCAAACAAATTGAGTGGTAAGAAGTTTCTACTTGTCTTGGATGATGCTTGGCATGAGAAAAGGCATGACTGGAAAAATTTCATGGTGCACATAAACAATGGTGCATCAGGAAGCAAGATTCTTTTAACTACACGGCATCAAAATGTTGCAAAAGCAGTGGAATCTAATCTTGTATTCAACTTGCCATTCTTATCAGAGGATGAGAGCTGGAGCTTCTTTCTAAAGAGTTCTGGATGGATAGAGGAGGATTTAGGCTCTGACTTTATTACGGTTGGAAAAGATGTCGTCAGGAAATGTGGTGGAGTGCCACTAGCAATAAATATGTTCTCCAAGAAAAGAGAAGAATAAATACTTGGAGAGCCATTAAAGAGAGTAATTTATGGGATGAAAAGAGTATAGAAGATAGTGTATTTGCATGTCTGAAACTGAGCTTTATTCACTTGGAAGATCATCTGAAGAAGTGTTTTACGTTTTGCTCTATATTCCCCAAAGGCTATACATTTAGCAGAGACTACTTAATTGAACAATGGATAGCCCATGGATTTATGAAGTGGATGGACGAGGAGCAGCCAGAGGATATTGGAAGTGACTATGTCACTTCTCTTGTGAAAGGTGGCTTTCTTCAGGAGAAACTTGGAATTCACGCTAAAGAAATAAGAAGAGTATGCTGGATGCATGACCTTATTAATGATCTTGCTCAATATATTTTGCATAATGAAGTGGTAACATCTCTACCAAAGAACATAACCATGGACTGTGCACACCAATGTAGATATTTATCTTTGACATCATTGAATGAGGATGTTGAAAGTGGCTTTGAGAAGGTTCGTGCTCTATATGTGGCTGAAGGTAACTCATCATTTCCTAAACTTGTTAAGAAGAGTGTGCATATCTGCAGTGTCATCCTGGACTATAAATTTGATACTCCTTTCCCATTATTTATATTAAGGCTTCAATATATTGGATATCTTGAAATCCACAATGCTAGTTTCACAAAATTTCCAGAGGCTATCTCAAATTGTTGGAATTTGCAATCACTTCATTTTATTGAATGTAATGGCTTTGTGACACTGTCCGAGTCCTTTGGGAAGCTTCGGAAGCTAAGAACACTAGAACTGAAGAGGATGACTGATCTTGAGAGTTTACCACAGTCCATTGGCGATTGTGGGAATCTTACGTTCTTGAAGTTATATTATTGTGTAAAGCTCACTGAGATACCGGTCTCCATAAGTGAAATTGAAAATTTAAGGGTCCTTCATGTAGTTGGATGTTATTCTCTTGAACAATAAATTCATTGGGGAGTTCAGCAACCTGTTGACAATCAAATTGTCTAGGTGGAAGTTCCATGACTTGCCAAGCAAATCTTTATTTCATATGTTGCGTACTCTTGACCTTTCTAGTACCAAAATTAACAAGCTACCTCACTGGGTTACTATGACCAGCACTCTTGAATGTATAGACCTTGAACACTGCAAGGAGCTAGTGGAGTTGCCAAAAGGTATAGGTAACTTGAAAAGACTCACAGTATTGAATATAGAGGGTTGTACCAAACTTCGTTCCCTCCCATCAGGGTTGGGACACCTGACTTGTTTAAGAAAGCTGGGCTTATTTGTTGTTGGGTGTGGTGAGTGTGGTGAAGATGATGCAAGTATCTCCGAGCTTGAAAATCTAGATAAGCTAAGTGGTAAACTGGAAATTAGAAATCTCAAGTATTTGAAGGGTCCAATAGATGCTGGGAAATCTTATTTGAAGCAGATGAATAACATACAGAGTCTAGTGTTGGACTGGTCGTCATGTAAAACTGAAGAGGATTTTGTATTTGATATGGAACATGACCAGACTATGCTGAGCACTCTGGAACCACCGTCACAAATTAAGAATATCGAAATCACTGGTTACCGAGGTCACCGCTTGCCATGGTGGATGATGGCACAAAATGATTCTTCTGATTGTGAAACCATAATGTTGAAGCAAACAGGACCATGTCAGTTCCTTTCTCTGACTGCACTGACTCTACAAAACTGTATAAACTTGAAGCAGATGCGCGGACTTCGGGTGTTGCCTTCCCTGAAGTCTCTATTCCTTCACCAAATAGCTAATTTAGAGGAGCTGTGGAGGGATTTTGAAAATTCTGTGGAAGAAATACTACGTGGGCAATGCTGCTTCCCTGCCCTGTCCTATATATCCATATCAGACTGCCCGAGACTCAATGTGAAGCCTTACTTCCCACCATCACTGGAGATGCTGGAATTACCTGAAAGCAACATTCAGCTGCTATCTCTGTGTAGTTTCTCCCAAATGCTTCCTCCACCAGTGCATGAATCATCGTCATCCTACAACATGCACTCAGCAGTCTCTCACCTCAAGGAATTAGTCCTTAGAGGAACGATGATGGGATCATCATCTTCATCTGGATGGGAACTATTGCAGCACCACACACAACTAGAGACCTTGAATATCTACGGATGCGATGGAATGACACAGTTACCTGAGAGCATTCGAAGTCTCACCCTCCTGCAGAAATTCAGAATCCAGAGATGCTCTACCCTTGCCTGGCTGCCCAATTGGCTTGGCGAACTGCGCTCATTACGATCACTGTCTGTCTTCGAGACCCCAATGATGCACAGCCTCCCTCAATCCACGAATCACCTTAGGTCCCTCATCACGCTAGAAATCAGTAATTGGGACAATAATCTGAAGCAGCTACCTGACGTCATTCAGCACCTTATATCACTTGAAGTTCTCAACATGATAGGATTCCGTGCGCTGACAGAGCTGCCGGAGTGGATTGGACAACTCTCTGCTCTCCGCGAGCTTTGGATCCAGAACTGCCCTGGCCTTGAATGCCTGCCCCAATCCATACAACGTCTTACGGCTCTCCAGTATCTGCACATTGTGGGCTGCCCTAATTTGAGAAGACGTTACAAGCGAGGAGTGGGACCCGACTGGCACCTTATCTCTCACATTCCTATAGTCCAATATGATTAGGGGACCTGGTAAGGACTGGCGCCTTGTCTCTCACACACGAACGTGACGGTTTCAGAGTCCAGACCATTGGTACGTTTCCTCTGTTACTACTGCGAGTAGTGTTTTGCTAGTTCATCTCATTTTTTGGTAAATTTTCCAGGTCGACACTTCCACGCAGGGCTGCTTTCGGTAGTCCTGCTGGAAGAAGATAATATATTTTCTTAATTTCTCGTATATAGCCATCGAAAAATTAAACCCTAATGGTTGACCCATCTTAACCGTGGTTGTACAGGTTTCAAGTTCGAGAATGAGGATGCATTTTTCTGTCAGTTGATCACTTAAAAATTTTCTGCATTATCAGAACTCTGTTGCTTTGTTTTACAAGGAAGTGATGTAATCATTTTTGAAATCGGACCAGCCTACTCTGCTACTCGTGTGGTTGCTAATCCTGAGCTCTGAGTGAGCAGAGGAGGGACCAACTAAAGTACTAAACTATGATCATGAGACATGAGGCGTAAATAGGCTGCCGTGAATCATGACGAAGCATGCATATTTGCATTATAACGTTTGGTTCCAGTATAGTACCTTGTGGTTCCTGTAAGCAGAGACCGGTGCATCTCTGTAGCCCACGCTGGCTGGCGAGTGCAAAGGGAATTCCATCTCCCATTCCTTTCGGGGGGTTCTATATCATCTGTCATTTTCATTCTCTTAGAAACGCAAGGGAGTGGCGGCGGTGGAGTGTGGCGTCTGAAGATCCCTTGCGTCGCCACGCTCCAGAACCAGGGCACCCCGTTAAGGCCTGTGCCAAAGTTTAAAATGGGGCCTCACAGCATCGCAAAACAGAACAATAAAATCCTGTAAGCTCTATGTTTTTATGTTTATGGTTTTTGACTCAAGTTTTCTTTACTGATCCATTGATTTTTTTTTTCTGAGATTGAGTTAGATCCTCGAATCTTTGTATCTTTTACACTTCTGGTAATCTGACATATTTTGTAGACCAATTTACAGAACACATAACTAATGACTTGGATCTAAAACACTAGACTTGAAGAAGCACATATATACAAAAAATGAGGAAAAAAATTGAGATAGACATCAGTTTAATTTGTGCTTAGGGAAATTTTAGTAGAAAACAGAAAAAAAAAATACATTCCTTGTCGCATGGCTTCACGCAATGTCTCGAATAGGGATGCAATCTAGCTTAGGTCCAGCAACCCTGCATGGCTATATGCATGTCCGGGCACCAGTGGCCTATATATTGTGGCACACTCGCAGTTCACACATTGTGGCCAGGAGGACTCTCACCGCTTGGCCATCTGCTGTTGCCAGCCACCCAGACAACAAGGGCGTGTTTGATACCTTGGCCTGGGGGTCTGTCTGCGCTCTCCGGCTGCAACTCATATGTTTGATGTTGTTGGCCCACTCGCACCTACCCGTCCATGGAAAAGCCCTCTCTCTCCGGGCTCCACCGAAACGAATTTCCCATCTGTTGCTCTGCTGCCCGGCTCGGTGCAGCGGTCACACGAAGGATGGAGTCGCCTCCCGGGCATTTTTCAAGTGCTCACCTCCTTCAGCCGCACGCCTGGGTTGCCCGCCATTCGCCCTCATCGCTGATGCCATGGCTGTTGCTGCTGCAAGCTGGTCATCCTTCTCCTCACAACCGACGGCCGCTGCTGAGCTTCAATCGACCATGGCAGTAACATTGGTCGCTGCAGCGCTCTGTCCCGCGCGGGCCCCTCCCGCACCTCGTAGGAGGAGGAAGAACCCGAGCTACTTGGCTTCCGGCCATGGGCAGACATGTCCCGGAGGTGTGCTACCGGTGCTCCGCTCACCCCCTGTCGCCGTGCAGCTATCCAGCGCGACCCGGACGACCGCGAAGCCCTAGTCGTCATGTGGCATGCCGTGTGATCGAGTTTTGCTCGTGTTCCTCGTTGCTGTCTAGGTGCCCAACAGGCATGCTTGATGGAATGCCAACAAGAGAAAGAGAAGGGCAACATCAACATCTTCTAGATGCAAGGTGATTCTATCCTTCTATAAATCATATCGAACATAATCTCAACTCGATCCGGCTCTAATTAAAACATTAGAATCAAACAACTAAGGTTGTACCATGGGAGCCAGGTTTAAGCCGGCCACAGCCAAGCCTGCCGGGCCGGGCCGAAGCAAGGTATAGTATTAAACACGCCCCTGACGAAGATCGGGAGATAGAGATGGAGCAGCAAAACACATGATGGCATCGGGGGAGATGACTCGATGAAGTCGCGTGTTGCATCTGTACAACTTGGGTCAAGAAATAAATATAAAATCAGTGTACTATTGGACTGTACACGAGAGATTAGAGGCCCCTGAAAATTGGGAGCCCTCTGTAGTCGCACAGGCTGGGCGAGAACCCAGCCCGTTCCCACCCCACTCCTAATGAATTTTATTTGTTTTCCCAGACCAGTCCACCCCACAAAATCAAAAAATTAACCCAACCCAACCCACCCCATTTGTTTGCACGCCCCAATCCAACCCACGTGGTGGGTTGCACCCATGGAAATCCATGGTATTCAGTATGTAAGCACCCATACGAATATGCACACAACCCAGGGGTGTTTGATTCAGCATTTGGGCTGTGCTGCAGCTGCACACAGTCTATTAGAGTAGCAACAGCCACTGTATTTAGAATCCAAAAAATTTGGCACTACTGCAGAATCCAAATTGATTAAATTATTACATTCATGAACAATGCACTACTGCAGAATCGTAGATGATCTGCAATACCTCCACTAGTACACAATCCAAATTGTATATTAAATTACAGAGCCGCTACTTTAGAGTATTGCCAGATAAAACATCTCATACTGGAAACGAAAGGATCCTTCATGTTTCGTCACTCCACATAAACAGTAATTGTCTACTCAACAGAACTTCTAAACCTGCAAATCAAAACAAGGTAAACGTGTCTTCAGGGAGTAAGCTGATACAAAGGAAACTTGTGTTCAGAGAATAATCTGGTGCAGCCCAGTTAAAAGTAAAGAAAAGCATTAACTTTGAAAAATTCGAGTGCATTCACAGCACCTACAGCTAGATGTAGGCAGTACCAAACATGATTCAAGAACAATGCACTACTATAAAATTCTAGATGACCTGCAACGCCTCACTACTATAGACTCCAGATTTCGGCACAACTTGACCTCCAGTAAACATTGAAGATTGAATTCATCTAACAGAATTGTAACAGAAAGATTGAATTCATCTAACAGCCTTAGTTACTAGAAATGATATTTACTAGAAATGGCCAGAGAACACAAACTATGTCAATACTATGAAACAATTGTACTGACCTGTGCTGCAGAACCACAATCAGAGAGCAGTCTTAGTTGTCTGGGAACTTGTACAGCCAATCCTTAACACAAACAAGGGCTTCAAGGGTTTCAGCTGTCATTGAACTTCGATTATCACTAAGAATCCGACAACTCAAACTAAACGCGGACTTAGAAGACACAGTGTTGAGTGGTATTGCAAGAAAGTTGAGTGCCATGGCTGATAGGACAGTATATTTGTTCTAATTTGTCTTCCACCAGCTCAAGATCTCAAAGTTTTCATCATCTCTCACATGTTCATCCTCCAAATATGCATCAAGTTCAGATTTTTGAGTACCACAAGCACGCTTTTGGGTTCTAAACTGAGCAAACTCCTGATGCATTCTTCTTTTACCTAGGACAGGCGAACCCACAATGCCCCTAGATTCAGTAGTAGTATGAAATACTAGATCTGCACCATTTCTCCTCACAGTCTCTTCATATATCATAAAATACTTAGTCATCCATTCTCTAGCTAAACTAAGGCTTATATCAATATCACCAAAGTAGTCACACACCCTTTGATAAAAGAACTCTAGGAAGTCTAGTTTATTTCTTGGATCAAGAATTGTGGCAATGACAAGAGCAATATTATAGTTTCCATCCCAATACTCAGTGAACTTGGTTTCCATTGCTCTAGCCAAATCTCGTATGGTTTCATTAGTTTGCCATGCTGCATTCTTTAGAGCTTGGTGAATACACAAAACATTATCCAGAAACATGTGGGCTGTAGGATACCTATCAGCTGAGAATGCCCTTGTAGCTTCTTCAAAAGCCCCAAAGTACTCACCGATGGCCTTGATTTTTATCCACTCATCATCCAATGGAAAAGATTCTTGACATGAAGCAGCATACCGCTTTAGCACAATCCTATACTTCACAGCCTCTATAATCATTGCATGAGTTGAATTCCAACGGTTCGGAATATCGAGAACTAAACCAGCCTTTTTAGAAAGACCCTCTCTTTCGGCTATCTCATTAAAAGCTTGCATTCTTCTCGGTGACGAATTGATGTGCCTAATGAGATCCCGGATCATCTCTATTGTTTTATCAGCAATAGTCAAACCATCTTGGACTAGAATATTCAAAATATGGGCGCAGCATCTAACTCGAAGATGTTGACCATTGAATAGCATATCAGATTTACCACTTTCTTGCAGAAAGGTCACAAGCCGTTTTGTTGTTGGCTTCATTGTCTAGGGTGATAGTAAAAATCTTTTCTTTTATTCCATACTCGGTCATACACCTTGTAATTGCTTCCTCAATAGCTAGACCACTATGCGGATACTTCACAGCTTTGAAAGAAATTATCTTCTTATGCAAGGCAAAGTTGGCATCCACATAATGGGCTGTTAGACAAATACATCCCATCTTTTGGTTAGATGTCCATAAATCCGAAGTGAAGCATATGCGGGAATCAAGGCCTTGCAATTCACTTCCTAATGTTTGCTTCATTCTCTCATACATATGGACACAATCATTGCGGATTGTTTGGTGACCAATGCAATTAAATGTGGGCTACAAAGATTCCATCCATGGTTAAAAACTTGGGTCCTCAAATTTATTGAATGCAACCTCTGCCCCAATGCACTAAGTTATCATTAGCTCACGGCTTTTTTGAGGATTGAAGGTAAATGGACCTAAAAGTGGTTGTTTCTTAATTGTGGAAATAAACCTTTGCCTATCATCCTCACTGATTTTTCGACAAGAATATTTTATGTTATTTCTCAAACTGTTGGTACCTGATTTTTCCAGTCGCCATCTTCATGCCACAGTATCTGCAAACAGCCTTCATAGCACCATCCACCTCAACAAGCTCTGTCTCAAAGTGTTTCCAAACTTTAGACCTCCTATTTGGTGTTCCCGATGAATGATCATCATTGCCTATATTGGTATCCGAAGCCTCAGAGTGATGAGAAGACATTGGTTCTATCTGTTCAGATTGATGAGAAGACATACTAACTGCACATGCAGAATTCAGAAGCAATCACAGAAATGCATTCAGACTGCAACAGCTCCGCTCCACTACCATTCGAACCTGTTCATCAAAGAAGCAATGAGCATAGCAGCAAATGTGGTGCCAACGACTCTGGTTGCTGATGTGGCCATTGCCGTGGAAGACAAAATAAATCTAATAATCTGACAAATATTGAATTGGCCACTCAGAAGTAGAACTGATCAAAATTCAAAATAAATCATACTGATAATGTATTAAAGATAATTATTCTGATCAAAATTGTATTAAAGATATAATTATTCTAATCAAAATTCAACCTACTGACGAGGAACAATCATGTCAGCATGTTACCAATCTCTAGAAAACTTATTATATGCCGCAGCTACTCTAGCTAAGACACACCACTTGGATCCTCCTAATCTAGCCTGCTGCAACACACATGTCAATATGTCAATACTTAACAGGGGTCTTGGATTCTAATGTAGCACATGGCATAGAACAAGGCACCGGATTGAGGTCTTGAAAGGCAAGTTCTTGAGGTCATCCTCCAAGAAAAATAAAGGGATTGGGATTGGCTGGCAAGAACTAGGCTCTGGATCGAGGCAGAGGAAGGGAGGGAAAGAAGAGTGGCCGTACCTGGACAGGAGCTGGGAGAGGACGACGCAGATGCTGCTGTTGCTGGGACAAGAGACGTCAGATCTGCACCGAAGCTTGGTCACTGGGCTGCAGATCGAGTTGCTGCCACCAGGATCTGCTCGACTCCCACCAGATTAGGGGCGTTGCCATGCCGGGATATGAGGGTGGACTGCACGGCGGTGGGGTTGGGCGTGGACGTGCCTGCGGGGGGTGGGTGTCGCGGTGGGTGCGGCGGTGGACGTGCGGGAGTGGGGGTGGGCGTGGACGTGCTAAACTCGGAGGATCGGCCGGGGCGGCCGACAGACTGGGCGCGACGTGTTTCTGCAGGCGTCAAGGGTCGTGTGTCTAATTACCCATTCCAACCCGTCCCAACCCAAAATGGTCCTCAACCCAACCCACTCCAACCCGCAAAGTATTGAAACCCGCTTCCACCCATCCAAATAAACTCCATAGCAGAACCCACCCCATAAAACCCGTTTCTACCCGACCCATTAGCAGGCCTACACAGGCTGCACTCCCACGGCCTGCCTGAACACGCTGCTCTGTCAAGAAAGTGCTGGCAGACAACCGCCGTGTCACCGTGAGTCCTGAGTCCTGACTCACGTTGGGCAGCATGCACGGAAATGGCTATCGCAAAGGTGCCACACGGACTACCGCCACACTGGACAGATCGAGTTCAGTCAGGTATTGTCTATTTGCCGTCTGGTGTGCATGTTTAAAACACATAACCCCACCTCGGTGGCTCGACGTAGTCGTGCTAGATAAATGATTTCCATATTTTTTTTTGTTTTTCATTAGAAAAATAGAGACGATGTAGAGGTGGTTTGCCAATGTGACTGACCCATATCTAAAAATAGGTGTACACACACAAAAAAAAAAAAATCAAAAGTTTTCACTACTACACTGTGTAGTCACCCAGTGCCATCCAGTTTTCAAATTGGCCACCGCGTGTAGCAAGTTTGCTGACATTTAGGGCCATGTTTTGATCTTGTTACTGGTCGAACTTTGGGTTTTCTTTGGTAGTGAAGTCACACTGCACTTTCATTTTCTATTATTTTATTATGTTAATGAAGTAAACAAAGGTGACGAGGAAGCACCAGAAAGAAGCTACCTTCACTACTACACCATCCAGTTTTCAAATTGGCCACCGTGTTTAGCACGTTTGCTGACATTTGGGGCCATGTTTTGATCTTGCTACTGGTCGAACTTTGGGTTTTCTTTGGTAGTGAAGTCACGCTGCACTTTCATTTTCTATTAGTTTGTTGCGTTAATGAAGTAAACAAAGGTGACGAGAGGAAGCGACAGAAGGAAACTACCTTCACTACAACACTGTATTCTCCCAGTGCCATCCAGTTTTCAAATTGGCCACCGTGTTCAGCACGTTTGCTGATATTTGGGGCCATGTTTTGATCTTGCTACTGGTCAAACTTTGGGTTTTCTTTGGCAGTGAAATCACACTGCACTTTCATTTTCTATTATTTTGTTGCGTTAATGAAGTAAACAAAGGTGACGAGGAAGCAACAGAAGCTACGAAAAGCACCGATTGCCAATCGGATTTGTTCTCTTTTCTATTGGGTGGGACCTGATGATGCATCTGGTTTCGATTTTTATCGCGACAGAATTTTTGCGGTACCTTCGTTTCCAAGAGTTGTTGTATGTTACTTTCATTCCGCGATGTGGAAAAACAATTAGACAAGTTTATTTACAACATGGGGAGGCACTGAAGAAGAGCTACAGCTACGAAAGGCAGCATCAGCGTCCTCTGCCATCCAGCTAAAGCTGCATCTCCTACCATCTGAAACTCTGCATCTGAACACCAAAAAGTTCTATTGGTTTCAAGGCCACAGTGCATTCCAATGCCATGTTCGGAGATGAAATAGGAAAAGGCAACTAGTCCAAGCTTAAATTCTAGGTACGTGCTCTGAATTTTATTCGAAAGGCCAGCAAGATGTCTGACCAAATTTTATTAGCAAGAGATCAAAATACAAAGATGAAAACAAGTACAAAAAGGAAACATCCATGCATGCTCTGTTTCCTGCTGCATATCTTCCTGTTTGCTTCCATGATCAGATTCTTCGCTAACCAGGCTGACTTTTTTTCTGGCATCTCAGTGGAGACCACGACTACTCAAGCATTTACGTGGTAACCAATATCCTGCTGCTTCTCCGGCTTTCGGAAGAGGTAATTCGTATGCTAATTAATCCTTCATTTCTTTAACCATCTCTTTACCAATCTTTATCTTCTCATGTCATGTGGCATGTAGTTGATTAATCTACGAGCTTTGTTGTGGTACCTTCAAATAACTGTAGGTCCTTCATTTAATTAGATCAGATAGTTATGATCATCTCTTACCTCCTAGGAGATAGTAGGTGAAATATATATTTATTATTTTTTATTTGGTAAATAAAATAGAAAAAAGGGAACTTTTAAATATAAAAATCTTTTTTATGGAGCTATAACAGAAGGTTGCTCAGGCATAGGACCACATTCTTTTTTCCTGCTGAGTTTAAATATAGAAGTTGCATTCTATTATTCGTAACTATCACAGCTTTTATAATTTTCAAAAAAAAAAAAATCACCATCTTTTAACATCCAACATATGAATCAAGAGCTATAAATTGTAGTAGCTACATAAAAGCATGACCACGATATTAGTTTTGGTTTGAAAAACTCCACATAATTGTTCCAATTTCATCTGCAGGGAATTGGCAAGGGAGCCTTGGAAATATGACTGCAGTGGAGGCTGCTCTAGCATCAGGACTGTTGAAAGTTGTGGGGAACAAGCTTGGTTCACTGGTATCCAGTGAGTTCGCTGCCATAACGGGTGTGCAAAAAGATCTCTCAGACCTTCAAGATACACATGCAGAAATTACGAGCTGGCTTTCTGCGGTTCGTGACAGAGCAATAGAGAGAGACCCATCACTTCGATGGGTGATGAAGTTGAGAAATATCGCTAATGACATGGATGATTTACTTGATAAAGTATGGCTAGAAGGTGAGAAGCACAAGATACATAATGACCGTGACAAGCATGCTTTTGCTCATTTGTTTGCAAAACCAAAGCTGCTTATGTTCCGGCACAAGGTGGCCCATAAGATCAAAGCAATCAAGGTGACATATGATGCAATTGTGAAACAAAGAACCAATGCCAATACTATACTACACAGTTTTCAAGTGGACCAACCAGTTCAAAGTAGAAACAACAAGGCAGCCGGGGAGCAGTCTCTGTTGAGTAATGCTCAAGAGTCAAAAATACCATCAAGGGATCATGTGAAGACTGAAATCATTTCCAAGCTTCTAGAATCCACCAATGGACAAGATGGTCATATAATTTCTATTATTGGCCTGGGTGGTTCCGGCAAAACTACTTTGGCCAGGCACATCTGCCATGATGACAAGATAAAGGGTCACTTTAAAGATTCAATATTTTGGGTCCATGTATCCCAAGAGTTTTGTGGGGAAAAACTTATTGGCAAGTTGTTCGAAGCCATTATTGAGGAAAAGTCAAATCTACATGCCCAACAATACATGATCCGTGCAATTTCAAACAAATTGAGTGGTAAGAAGTTTCTACTTGTCTTGGATGATGCTTGGCATGAGGATAGGCATGATTGGGAAAATTTCACTGTGCACATAAACAATGGTGCATCAGGAAGCAAGATTCTTTTTACTACACGCAATCAAAATGTTGCAAAAGCAGTGGAATCTAAGCTTTTATTCAACTTGCCATTCTTATCAGATGACGAGAGCTGGAGCTTCTTTCTAAAGAGTTCTGGATGGATAGGGGAGGATTTAAACTCTGAATTTATTACGGTTGGAAAAGATATCGTCAAGAAATGTGGTGGAGTGCCACTGGCAATAAAAACTCTAGGATCTGTTCTCCAAGAAAAGAGAAGAATAAATACTTGGAGAGCCATTAAAGAGAGTAATTTATGGGATGAAAAGAATATAGAAGATCGTGTATTTGCATCTTTGAAACTGAGCTTTATTCACTTGGAAGATCATCTGAAGCAATGCTTTACATTTTGCTGCCGGTACCCCTGCCGGCCCAGGAGGGGAGCGTTTCCCTGGATGCACCGTTTCTGCAGGTTGCGCCTGCTGCCGAGGGGGATGGGGCTGGGACGACCAAGTCTCCACCGGCCGCACCGTCGTCGCCTTCACCTCCGACGGGATCCTCTACACCACCGCTAGCGATGACCGCAGCACCAGCAGCACCAGCTCCCATCAAACAGCTAAGGCGGAGTGCCAGGAACGCGGCGGTGGCGGACGTGCATACTCTGCACAAGGCCGAGAGGCTTGCGGCAAGGAAGAACCTCGAAGTCCAAGGTAACTCATTTACCAATTTTCCAGATTCTGATATTGTTTCAAATCTTGGTAGGATAGGTGTTAACCTTAAGCTGTCGGATGTTGCTATCATTAAAAATATCGAGCTTGATAGGTTGGTTCTTCACGCTAATCAAAAAAAGGGTAGACATAAATCTAAAACTTCCAATCTTCTTAGTGATGATGAGCAAGATGATAAGCTTGAAGCAGTTCTCAGCCACGCCTGTGGAGATCTAAATGAGAACTTGCTGGAAGCAGAGAATGATCATATCTTAGATCTCTCTCCTTCCGGTCGGAAGAAAAAATATAAGAATGCCAAAAATTCTAATAAAGGCAAACTTCCAAGAAAGCCAAAGACCCCTTCAAAAATTATCATAACATGAAAGGGGTATTCTGGAATAGCAGAGGTCTGGCAGACTTGGCTAAACACAGATTCTTGGCAGAACTAGTTAAGGAAGAGCAAATTAATTTCATTGCTCTTTCTGAAACGGGAAGAGATTCTTTCCCAGACCATGTCCTCAAAAATTTGTGTGGAGGACAAGATTTTATTTGGCATGCTATGGCGCCACATGGCAGATCAGGGGGCATACTCCTAGGTGTTGACTTGAATGTGTTTGACATTGGAGCCATTAGCGAGGGTGATTTTTATGTTAAATTCACCCTTAGATGTAAAATAAATGGTTTCAAATTTGTCCTGTATACCATTTATGGACCAGCACAATGCCAAAATAAAGGGGCGTTCCTCTCTGAATTAGCAAACTCATGCTCTAAAGAATCACTTCCGTATCTGATAGGAGGGGATTTTAATATAATGAGGGAGCCAGAGGACAAGAGCTCAGGAGTTTTTGACCCAAGATGGCCTAACATCTTTAACGCTGTAATCGAGTCTCTAGATCTTAAGGAGATTAAGATGTCTGGCCGCCATTATACGTGGGCTGGACCTGGGGACGACCCGACCTTCGAGAAGCTGGATAGAGTTCTAGTCAGCACGGAATGGGAAGACCAATTCCCATTAACGACGGTCGAATCTAGAGACAGGAACATATCTGACCACACCCCCCTCGTGCTCAACACAGGGGCGTCAACACACCAGTCCATAAACCGACCATTCAAATTTGAGAGGGGATGGCTTTTAAGGGATGGATTTTATGATATGGTTGCGAATATCTGGCAATCTCAAACTTCAGGGGCGACTCCCCTTGAACGCTGGCAGTGTAAGATTCGTAGGCTCAGACAACATCTAAGAGGCTGGGCTAAACACACTGCAGGGTCCTACAAGAAAGAGAAGAAGACCCTCTTAGCTCTTTTAGATAATCTTGATAAGAAGGCAGAGATCGCTGCCTTGACGGATCAAGAGATTAATCTTAAACATTTCCTAAAAGAGCGGTTAGTTTCCCTACTGAGAGAAGAAGAACTAAAGTGGTATGAGAGAGCTAAGGTCAAGACCCTCCTAGAGGGGGATGCCAACACTAAGTTCTTTCACTTAGTGGCTAATGGGAAACATCGCAGGCAACATATCTATAAACTTGAAGATGATCAAGGGATTGTTGTTGGTGATGATAGACTCAAAAACCACATCACTAAATATTATAAAGACCTTTTTGGACCACCAGAATCTCCAGATATTACATTGATGGAAGATCAAATTTTAGATATTCCGCAAGTCTCCTCAGAGGAAAATGATTCTCTTATTTCCCCGTTCACCGAATCTGAGGTGAGGGAGGCAGTATTTCAGATGGAGCATAATAAAGCCCCAGGCCCTGATGGCTTCCCGGCGGAATTTTATCAGGTCTTCTGGGGAGTGATCAAGGGAGATCTACTCTCTATGTTCGCTGATCTGCACAGCGAGGCCTTGGACTTGCATAGTCTAAATTTTGGGATCATTACTCTTATCCCGAAGATCCAAAATGCCACTACAATTCAGCAATATAGACCAATCTGTGTCCTCAATGTCAGTTTTAAAATATTCACAAAAGTGGGCACAAACAGACTGAATCAGGTGGCTAAAACAGTGGTGGGTCCATTACAAACGGCCTTTATGCCAGGTAGGAATATTATGGAAGGAGTAGTTATACTACACGAGACCATCCATGAATTGCATACCAAAAAAAGAGATGGCATTATTTTCAAAATTGATTTTGAAAAGGCCTATGACAAAGTGAAGTGGTCTTTCTTACAGCAATCCTTACGTATGAAAGGCTTCTCACCCAAATGGTGTAGATGGGTTGAAAGTATGGTCACTGGAGGAAGTGTGGGGATTAAAGTGAACGACGATGTCGGCCCATACTTCCAAACGAAACCTGGCCTGAGACAGGGAGACCCCATGTCACCAATCCTTTTTAACATCGTTGCAGATATGCTAGCACTAGTTATTAATAGAGCAAAAAATGATGACCAAATAAGAGGAGTCATCCCTCACCTCATTGATGATGGTTTGTCAATTTTACAATACGCGGACGATACCATTATCTTTATTGATCACGACCCTGAACAAGCAAAGAATCTCAAACTTTTGCTCAGTGTATTTGAACAATTATCAGGGCTTAAGATCAACTTCCACAAGAGTGAGATATTCTGCTATGGGGCAGCTAAAGAGATAGAGTCTTTTTATACATCTCTCTTTGGCTGCAATGCAGGGGAGTACCCTTTCAGGTATCTAGGAATCCCTATGCACCACAGACAACTCCTGAATTCTGAATGGAGAAAGGTTGAAGAAAGATTTCAGCAAAAACTCTCTTGTTGGAAAGCAAAGTACTTATCCTACGGGGGAAGACTAATTCTGCTTAATTCGGTGCTGAGCAGCCTACCCATGTTCATGATGTCCTTCTTTGAAATTCCGAAAGGAGTTCTAAAAAACCTTGATAAATTCAGATCAAGGTTCTTCTGGCAAGGGTCTTCCGGGACACATAAATATAGACTTGCCAAATGGAACATCCTAATTCGCCCAAAGGACCAGGGGGGGGTCTAGGTATCCTGGATCTACGACTGCAAAACAAGTGCTTATTAGCTAAATGGTTGGTTAATTTAACCAACACAGATGGCCTTTGGCAGTCGTTGTTGAGGAATAAATACCTAAGATCTAAGTCGATCACTCAAGTGACAGCCAAACCTAACGACTCTCATTTCTGGAGAGGCCTCATGCATATCAAAGATGAGGTCTTTGTTAATGGTTCCTTCAGTATCAAAGATGAGACTAACACGAGGTTCTGGGATGATAAATGGGTAGGCGATAGACCTCTAAAAGATAAATACCCTTCGTTATATAATATAGTGCGTGATCCGCATGCAACTGTAGCTAGGGTAATGGCCACAAGGCCACTAAACATCTCTTTTAGGCGGGCTTTAGTAGCTGATAAACTGGTTCAGTGGCTTAATCTTGTAGCAAAGATATCAAATGTCCAACTGGTGCAAGGCTCAGATCACTTCAGGTGGGGCTTAACCGAATCTGGACTATTCACGGTGCGATCGATGTACCTCCACCTTATTGATTCACGACCACCCTTCCGGCACAAGATGCTATGGAAGCTAAAAATTCCCCTTAAGATTAAAATCTTTTTGTGGTTCCTACTAAGAGGGGTTACTCTAACTAAAGATAACCTTGCCAGGAAAAACTGGGGGGGAAGCCAAAAATGTGTCAATTGCAATAGAGATGAGACCATCCAACACTTATTTCTTGATTGCCCTGGCACAAAAATGATATGGAGGATTATCTTCTTTGCTACGGGTTTGAACCAACCGCGGTCCATCAGTCATATGTTTGGTAGCTGGCTTATGAACCAGCATAAACGGGTCAAGGACTTGATCTGGGTTGGGGTGGCCGCCTTTTGTTGGGCTATCTGGAGATGCCGGAATGATATTATTTTTAATAGAATGAAATCTAATTTTCTTATGCAGGTTATCTTCAGGGGAGCATATTGGGTACGCTTCTGGGCCCAGGTGCAGCATGATGAGCAAGCTAAGGACACTCTCTCAGGGATTAGTAAGAAATTAGAAATAATTGCTTTAGAAATCTCAAATCGAGGGTGGAAGCATTTATATTGTTTGCTTTAATGTCCTGGTCTATGTCTAAGACCCTTGCTTTTTATCTTCGTAAACCTTGACGTTGTAATAATTGGCTGTGTACATCCACGGATGTAGAGGCCGGATATTGTTATCCTTTATCTAAAAAAAATATTCCCGAAAGGCTATGAAATTAACAAAGACTATTTGATTGAACAATGGATAGCCCATGGATTCATCAAGTGTGTGAAGGAGGAGCAGCCAGAGGATATTGGAAGTGACTACTATAATTCTCTTGTGAAAGGTGGCTTTCTTCAGGAGTCACATGAAATATTGGCTTATGAAATAAGAATATGTTGGATGCATGACCTGATTAATGATCTTGCTCAATATATTTTGCAGAATGAAGTGGTAACATCTTTACCAGAGAACATAACCAAGGATTGCGGACGCCAATGCAGATATTTATCTTTGACATCATTGAATGAAGATGTTGAAAGGGACTTTGAGAAGGTTCGTGCTCTATATGTGGCTGAATGTAACCCACAATTTCCTAACCTTGTTACGAAGAGTGGGCAAATCCGCAGTGTTATCCTGGACTATAAATTTGATACTCCTTTTCCATCATTCATATTAAGGCTCCAATATCTTGGATATCTTGAAATCCACAATGCTAGCTTCACCAAATTTCCAGAAGCTATCTCACATTGTTGGAATTTGCAGTCACTTCATTTTATTCGATGTAATGGCTTTGTGACACTGCCCGAGTCCTTTGGGAAGCTTCGGAAGCTAAGAACTCTAGAATTGAAATGGATGACTGATCTTGAGAGTTTGCCACAGTCTATTGGCGATTGTGGAGATCTTAAGTCCTTGAAATTACATTACTGTGCAAAGCTCACTGAGATACCAGTCTCCCTAAGTGAAATTGAAAACATAAGGGCCCTTCATATAGTTTGATGTGAATCTCTTGAACAACATATGTTCAAATTCATTGGGGAATTCAGGAACCTACAGACTATCAACTTATCCTGGTGTTGGAAGTTTCAGGACTTGCCAAGCAAATTTTTCGGCCGTATGTTGTGTACTCTTGATCTTTCCAACACCAATATTGTCAATCTACCTCAATGGGTAACTACGACTAGCACTCTTGTATGTATAGACCTTGAAAACTGCGGGGAGCTACTGGAGTTGCCAAAAGGTATAGGTAACTTAAAAAGACTGAGAGTTTTAAATATAAACGACTGTGACAAACTTCGTTCCATGCCATCAGGGTTGGGACAACTGACTTGTTTAAGAAAACTGGGATTGTTTGTTGTTGGGTGTGGTGAAGAGGATGCAAGTATCTCCGAGCTTGAAAATCTCGATAAGCTAAGTGGTCACCTGGAAATTAGAAATCTCAAGTATTCGAAGGATCTAGGAGATACAGGGAAATCTTATTTGAAACATATGAGTAATCTACAGAGTCTGGTGTTGGACTGGTCTTTGAGTCAAAATGAAGAAGAGTTATTATGTGATATGGAACAAGAACAGGGTATGCTGATTGCTCTGGAACCACCGTCACAAATTAAGGAAATGGGAATCAAAGGTTACCGAGGTCACTGTTTGCCGTGGTGTATGAGGGCACAAAATGATTCCTCTTTTTGTGAAGCCATAATGTTGAAGCAAACAGAACCACGTCAGTTCCTTTCTCTAACTAAGCTGAGACTAGAAAACTGTCCAACCTTGAAGCAGATGGGCGTACTTTGTCAGCTGCCTTCACTGAATTTCCTCCTCCTTCGAGAAATGGCTAATTTAGAAGAGTTGTGGACCATAACAAGTGATTTTGAAAATTCCGAGGAAGAAATGCGTGGGCAATGGCAATGCTACATCCCTGCCCTGTCCGTTCTAATCATATCAGGCTGCCCGAGACTGAATGTGAAGCCTTACTTCCCAGCGTCACTGGAGAGGCTGGATTTATGTAAAAGCAGCATGCAGCTGCTGTCACCATGTAGTTTCTGCCAAATGCTTCCTCCACCAGTCGATGAATCCTCGTCGCTCTACAGCATGCACTCAGCAGTCTCTCACCTCAAGGAACTGGAACTGACAGAAATGATGATGGGATCATCGTCTGATTTGGAATCCCTGCAGCACCACACTGAACTAGAGACCTTGAGTATCTGCAGATGCGATGAAATGACACAGTTACCTGAGAGCATTCGGTGTCTCACCTCCCTGCTGGATTTGAGTATCCACGGATGCTCTACCCTTGGCATGATGCCCTATTGGCTTGGCGAACTGTGCTCATTACGATTCCTTTGTGTCAGGTGGACCCCAATGATGCAAAGCCTTCCTCAATCCACAAAGCACCTTAGGTCCCTCGTCACGTTGCAAATCGGTCCTTGGGATAACAATCTAAAGCAGCTACCTGACGTCATTCAGCACCTCACATCACTTGAAACTCTAAGGCTATCCGCACTCTTCGTACTCCAAATACATCCCCTAAAAGGAATATTCTGTCCCAGTCATCAAGATTCTAAACTCTATACTGCTTTCTTCCGCACTCATCTATACTCTATACCATCCTCTATCCACTGGGACCCACATGTCAGCTTTATTTATTAAAAACATACCCATCGCCTCCCTCCCTCCCACTCTCTCTCTCTCTCCCACCGACAGTCTCCTCCCCCGTCCCCATTCTTCGTCGATGCAGTAGCGGCAGGCGAGCAGAGGAGTCCGGCGCGGTGGCGGCGGGGCGAAGCCCACTCCGGCCAGGGCGGCGGCCTTCTCCTCCCGCTGCACCTCCTCTCTCTCTCCACAGCCGGACCAGCGGCGGCGGGCGGCACGCTGCGGCGGCCGGGCTCGGCGCGGGCTAGCGGAGGTCGCGGCGGCGCTCCGGCTCGCGCGCCCGTCCCCGCGGAGCTCGCGGCCATGGCTGGCCCCTCCCTCTTCCTCCTCCTCCCCGGCGCCCATCTCTTCCTGTTCTGCCCGGCGACGGCGGCCAGGCTCGCGCGTCCGGCGGCGGAGCGCGCGCGGAGGCGGGGCTCGCCCGGCGCGGCGGCTCGCGTGGCGGCGTCCGCGTCCGCGGCGATCTGCACGCTGCCGCTGAGAGCGGGCTCGCCCGCGCCGCGGCGGCTCGGCGAAGGCGCTGCTCGGCGCGGGGCCGCGAGCGGTAGCGGCGGCACTGCTCGGGCCGCGAGCTCCGGCCGCCGTCGAGCGCGCGCCCTCGCTCGGTCCGCGTCGGTGCTCCTCCTCTTCTCTCTCTGCCGGCAGCAGCAGCGGGCCCCCGCGCGCGTTTACCGTTCATCCGGTCGAAGCGCCAGGTTTGCCGTCGCTTCGCGCGATTCGGATGGAAACGGCGAGGCACCGGACGCCGCTGCACGGATTTGGTACGCCATCCGGTGACGTGGCTCGGTTCCGGACGCGGTTCGGGACGGCGGTGCGGACAGCCTAAACTTGATTGGATTCGATGCCCTGACAGAGCTGCCAGAGTGGATTGGACAACTCTCTGCCCTCCGCGATCTTATGATCCAGTATTGCCCTGCCCTTGAGTGCCTGCCCCAAACCATACAACGCCTTACTGCTCTCCAGCGTTTGGACATTAGTAATAACTGCCCTGGTTTGAAGACTCGTTACATGCGAGGAGTGGGGCCCGACTGGAACCTTGTCTCTCACATTCCTGATGTGAGGATATAGATGAGCAGGAGAGTTGATTGCTGAGAGTCGCCGCCTTGATCACAACATACGAATGCAGCACGGCAACATCAAACACATGGTACGTTTCGTTTGTTATTGTTACAACTAATTTGCTTTTTCATCTTGCCGCTCTTCTTTTATTTTCTGCATTTGTGGCTGCATCTGTGATTATTTTCGGTAGTCCTAGTGCAAGGAAGCAGATATGGCGGTTTACAATTTGTCTTTCAACAAAGTTCTCCATCACAATGTTGCTGTTTTTCCTCTTTTATTCATTTCCATAGCCTGTCACTACTCACTACTCACTACTACTTGTTTCTTCCGTGATGGGGTACTAGAGTAAACCAGCACATATCCTCGATCTCCCATCACTAACTATACACACGCGCTATTTTTTCTTTCTCATGAAGATATAAAATTCAGCCTCGTGCTCTTAGCTACAAGAACATTTTGATCAACTTTCTTGTATCGCAATGGTACGATGTATCTCTGTTTCAAACATAGTGCTCTTCCAAGCAATTGAAAAGCCCCAGTAATCTCCGCGATGTCTGACTCGGTGCTCTCTGCCGTGCATATACAGGTTTCAATTTCGACAACATGGGTTGAGCTGCCTCGGTGCTCTCTGCTTTGAGGAGTTACGCATTGTTCTAGTATATATCTTGTTGCTTCCTGTAAGCAGAGAAATCTGTATGAATACTTTGGTGGCCGCTCGATCCCAGGGTCATATAAGCTCGCCTGACTTGACCCCTTGGACTCATGATTATGTAGCCTCTGCCGATTTCTCTTTTTATAAAGTTTCTGGCCTCTGTATGTAACTGCACACAACCAAGTTTCTACAAAGTTCTTATCTAGGGCTTGTTTAGTTACATGCAAGTTTCACTGAAAGTTGCAAGTTTTTCCACTCTCTCTCCATCACATCAATTTCTACCCGTATATATGGAGTATTAAATGTTAGTAAAAAAAAAATAACTAATTACACAGTTTTGTTGTAAATCACGAGACGAATCTTTTAATCCTAGTTGGGCCACGATTGGACAATATTTACTAAATACAAACGAAATGCTACAGTTGCAACTTTTTTCAACCTTTTCCAACTAAACAAGGCCCTAATAAGGTGAAGTAAAATAACCCATGCATAGATGTGGAATCTTTAAGATATTATTCCAAAAATGCAAATTTTGGCATATTTGTATAAAGACCAATATTCCTCATATGATTGTATCTACATGGTTCGAGAGACATAGATTTGCAGATGGTCATGAAATGTATCAGTAATAAACCCAATTTAGGTAGGGGAAAACAAAAATCCATGCATTGTGTAACTGTAACTATCATATGAAAAAAATAAACAAAATTCATACATAGTATTCACATTGTGATCACCCATAGGAATGAACTTTTATAAATTAAACAACATTGAAGAAATTTTGCAGTACTAAGATATGTCCTAGATTCTTCATTATTGCTAACAACGGTCTGGAGGTGTAGAGGTGTGATTCCATTTTTTCCTTTCTGATGTAACCAACAGTGAGAAATGATAATTTCATGATGAGTTATACAAAACATCTATTTTATAGAATTTGTTAGTCACATTTTTTTATTTTGGTTTTCTTCTTTGTTATTTTAATTTAATTCATTAGTTTAATAATTTTTTTACTTTGTTATTCCTAAATTTTATGTGATATATGTGATGTTCACATAATATACATTTTGATATTTTATTTTAATTTTTATTTTACATTTTTATGTTTTCATCCTAAATTATTATGTTTATGTTTTAATTTGCATTTTTCATCTTTGTCATTTTACTATAATTAATTACTTTAATATTTTATTTTTTACCTTTTTATTTATTATATTATATTAGATACATGTGATGGTCACATAGTATATTTGTAATGTTTTATGGTATATTTTATGATGTTTATATCTTATACATGTGGTGTTCTATGATGTATTTTTAGATGTTTAAGTAGTATAAATGGAATGTTCTACTATTACATTTGCATATTCCTGAGATGTTGGTATTTTTAGTTTATTTAAGTAGTATAATGTGATATAATTTTTAATTTTTATCTAATGTGATTGTTGATTTTTCTAAAATTTTATTTTACTCTAATTATGTAGTTGAATTTTTCATTTGTTGGCACAAAATCTGCACCTGCGCCAAGCACACAAAGAAAGCCAAAAAGCGTGACTTCAATCGGACAACCGCACGGTTTGGAGATCCGAAGCGTGCCGGTCAGTTTGACCTGAAAACCGACAAGGGACAAAGAAACTGTTAAATACAAAATCGGAACGTGTCGGATGAGACCCATACAGTTCCGTATATACGGCCCCCCCGGCCACTTACGGCGACATACAGCTATAGAAGTCGCCCGCCAATCATGCATACGATTCATCCGGCTAATATGAAGGTGAAACACGTAGCGTATTGATTACCGAACATGCATGCATAAGAAGACATGTTTGAACAAGTGAAAGTTAACCATGAATTGAAGCATAACCAAGCTCGGCAATACAAATGACTCGGGTCCATGAAGAAGGAACATACAAGTTATCACGAATAAACTAATCAAAGACCTGCATCTGCCGCGCACGATACCCGATCCTATCAAAGTCTAGGCGTTTCTAACATGCAAGAACCCGCAGCATGTAACAATCTAGATTGATCCAATTCGGCTACGTAAGCATACGATCTATTTATCATGATAATATAAGAGTAAAGAACATTAGAGAGCAAATAGATCTATAAAATAAGAAGCCGAAACCGATCAAATCTAGATTGGGCAAAAGAGTGTTACACATGATTAAAACATTAAAGACATGCAACACGTGATAACTTAATGAATCTACTAGATTTTGCCAAATCTAATAGAGCCGATAACTAATCCTTGAGCCAGATCCTAGCCTGCCGCACGACTCATGATCTAACCAAGAATCGATAACTATCTTGCCTCGCTAAGCTATCAAGCGGACGCCTGCCGCACGGCCATCTAGTCGAGATAGACAAAGCATAAGCAAAGACTTCTTGATCATCAAGTAGACGCCTGCCGCACGGCCATCCCATCGAGACGAACAAGACTACTTGCATCAAGATCTAAATCCACCGCATGATACTAGACATGATAGCAAGGTTGCCGGAACTTACGGAGGTCGACGGATCGATGGCTCCTCTCGAAGAACTCGATGACACGACAAAAGGACTCGAAAACGTGGCACGGGGCCGGTTTTATTGATTTGATTGTGAATATCCTTTACAATGGTCGAGGGTCTATATTTATACCCTGGACATAACTTGAATCCTAAGAGATTACGACGTACACAATATGTTAAAGGTAATTCAAAAGTATGGCGAGACTCTTGCTATAATTCTCCTCGGAGTCCTCGATCATCGTTTTCTCCTTCTATTCGGCTTCTCGCTTGCCACCTTTCGCTTCCCGAATGGAGCCACTGTCTTCAAAGATAGCCGACCGCACCAATGCTTGCCGAATCACCCAGAGTCAATTGCACATACGCTTGCCGAATAGCTCAAAGTTAGCCGACCGCACGCTCATTTGCCGAACGCGTTGGATTTCTGCTTTCTCATAGATTTTACCGAATCGGCCCACCTGTCATTGGTCTTTACCAAAATCCAGTGTTAACACATGCCCCCTCAATTTCGGGATAAAAGTGATTTTGTTCCGAAATTGAACACAGACTCTCTTCTCATCTAGGTCAATACTGTTCAAATCCGCGGCCGCCATTCAAAAACCCGATTCTTCCTCGTTCCAGATTCGAGCTTACTTCCAATCCCCAATGGCAACCCTTGATGGAGTTCCAGAGGTATCTTCGATTCCTTTCATGTATTCGGCAATTTCGTTCCTTGGTTTTTCACTTTTCCGATTCTTTTCGGCCGTTCCACTCTTCTGAAGGAATATAAGGATGAAATTTTGATTCCTTATGCTGCGAACCCTGATTCGTACTTCTTGGGTCCGATGGGAGATCCCAATCCAATCGAATTCGTGGAGAAAGAAACCTTGAGGATCCCCTTCAAATCCGGAGTAGTTTCCCCGAACCGATGGCCAAACACTTTCAAAACCTGGCCTTTCCCTCCGATTTCTGGATGGCGGAAGTGGTACCAAAGGATGCTGAACAAGAGCAAAGATCCCACTGGGACTCCTGGATATCCAAAGATTGCTTGGAGTTATCTCTTTCGGGAACACTTCGAATGATTCTCTTTTTGATAGCAGCTTCCCACTTCTGGTCCGATGCTACTAATTCTTTCATCTTCGGCCATGGCCCGATGTCTTTACTTTGGCCGACGTTTTCATGATGACAGCCTCAATGTAACGGAGCCAAAGATACCCTTCTAAATACAAGCACAAAGAAGAAACTGTAAGCAAATCAAATCGGGAAGCGGGTGGACCAAATATATCCGCACTTACATGTCCACGGGATTCGTTGACAACAAGGAATATAAAGCTTTCCCCGAACATGTGGCTCTGCAGTTTTGTTTTTTGTGGCAAATCCAATGAGCCAACTCTCAATCACATGGTGATGGCCGAGGAGCCGGCTGCAGGAACTTTAATTCCTCCGGGCAAATATCTTCTGGAGCTGTCTATCACATGATGCATCGGATCATTGTTCGGGATCGTCAACATGGGGAAATTCATTGTGTAAATGGTCCCTCGGTGGTTTGTGCGGATGTGGCTACAAACTGTACATGCACCGGATAGTCTCTGTGGACCTTAACACCTTGGGTTTTCCTTCATTAATGATGATGAGGACGGCCAAGTGAAAGAGAAGGCCCGTCAAACAAAGCAAATGTCATCATCATTGATATAGATCTTGGCCATCTGTTCAAGCTATTCTTTAAGGGCTTCAATCATTTGATATGGCTCCCTTATAGAGAAAGTGACACTTTGACTCGCCTTGCAAATTCAGCTATGAGTCCGGCTACTCGCATGGGGTTGCTACAAAGATCTTCAACTCTTTCATTAAGCCCCCGTGTCTTGCCAGCAGAAGTTTCACCATGGGAGGTTGCTTTGAATCCTTCCTATGAATTTTATAACCCAAACATGTTTGCCAGGCAATTAGGCTGTGGGCAACTGCCCCCAAGACTGTTTTTCTCAACCATCATAAGGCCCAGAGAGAGAATAGGAGATGAAATGGAGGCCAAAAGGGTTTTTGAGCTTGGATGGGATCTGCCAGAATTCATGCCCTTACCTTTGGGATTAATAGAAGCTGCTCACCCTTTGTTTTCCTCTTGGTGGCAAGAGTGGCGTGCCCATATTTTTAACATATCAGTGCACCCTTTGTGTCAAGATTTGTATGCTCAATTTGATTCCCGACACGGAGGTAACTTTCTTCATACTCACAATTACCTTTTTTCCCGACTTTGTTTTAAATTTCAGTATTGTACTGTTTTTTGCAAGATCCCGAGCCTACCCCTTCTTCACAAGTAGTCCAATATTACCAAGCTGGACCCATCCCTGCCTTTAGGTTTTAATGCTCCATCCCCGGCAACCCTCATGAAAACACCAGGTAGCTCTCCGGTGCAGCTTCTTCGAAAGGAGAAGGCAAGAGGAAAGCTATTACTTGATCAAGCGAGATGTTAATGTGCCCGTAAGAACAAGATCCAAGAAGGCTAAGCTCTCTCCCAAGGTATACTCTTGGTCGGTCTTGTTCTGAACCACGATGAGGCTTATTTTACTTATTATATATTTTCCTTCAGCCACAGTCGCCTTCAAAATCAGCCAATGTGTTGAGAATTATCAAAACATCTTCTCGGGCACCCGAAGATGTTGAAATTCAAGAGGAAGATGCAGAAATTCAAGAGACCACTGGCCATACAGGTGCCTACCTTCCTAACTGATTGCTTCCTTTCTTTGCACCAAATGAACCGATTTTGCTACTTGATACTCGAAGCAGATCATTCCTTGGATAAAATGGCAGAAGAATCTCCTCCTCATGCTTCTATTGATAGTGCAGAAATTCATGAGGCTATTGGTCATATTGGTAATAATGTCTTCTACATATTTTCTTTTCTTTCTTCTCGCCAAGGTTTATCTACTGCACTTTGCATCTCATTACTTATTTTTAGATGACATCTTGGATGACATAGCGAAGGATCTTCCCCTCATCGGGCTTCAAGTTCATCTTCTCTGGGCATCCAGCTAAGCCCTCAATCAAGCCAGGACAAGAATCAGCCTGAAGAAGCTTCTGCACAAAAGGTAATACTTTATTTTATTGATCTCTCAAATAACTCTGATCAATCGGCTAATGGTCCTCCTTCTTAAAGGATGATGCTAAGCCGACTGTCGCCTACTCTTTCACCATTGAAGAGTACATTAATGAGGGTGGTGAAGAGGCTACTTCTCAACAGAGGTTATCGCAGAGAACCAAGCTCGGCTAAAGGAGATATCCCTCTTATTGGCCAAAGACATAAATGCTCTTGTTCAAGATGCAGACCAGATAAGAGAACTGGTTGAGCTTATTGACCAAGATATCCCTCCAACTCTCAAGGTCTCTCTAGAATCTGCAACTCATCTTGATGATCACCTTGGCAAGGTGAGGAGAGCAAACAGAACATAGCCTCTAGAGCCGCTCTGCTTGAATGATAATCGACGAAAAAGCATCAAGTTAAAGAACTGCACTCTCGGATCCGCATCGCTAAGCGGTCTTTGGTAACTCGAACCCTGAACTGGTAACCATGGAGGAGGAAAAGGCTAGGTTGGAAGCTCAATTGGCTCAATTGAATGTGAGAATCCAATCTCACAAAGATAAAATTGCCACCTTGCCGAATTCTATAGATGCAGCCAAAACAAAGATATCATCTCGTCATCAAGGAGCATCGCAGATCAAAACCAGGCTTACCAGAATCCGTAGTTCCGAGGACGATGACAAGAAGGTGCTAGAAGAAGTCGGCCGAATTAGAGATGATGTCATAGACGCAATCAAACTGTTCTTAAATGAGTAAAACATTCGGCTTGTAACACACCGTAATTTTTAAACAATTGTATTCCTTGTTGTGCTTTGGTCCTTTCCATTCTTGTCTCGACTGATGACATAGCCGAATGTTTTTAAGCTTCCCGAATAGACAGACGGCCATCATTCTCGATTTCCCGATCGTAGGATTAGCCGATTCCTCCGAACCGCCGCTTTCGATTTAGCCGAGCTTGGCCCAGTCCGGTAACGGCCCAAAAGAGAAGCAAACCCTACTTTGTCGTTTGGTATACTCCGAGTCGTGCGCCACGAACTCCATTTTGGCCTATAAATAAAGCCCTCTTCCGGCTTCCACCACCATCGCCGGTTAGCATTCATCATCATCTTCTCATCTTCTCGCCGAAACCTTTAGGAAGAAAAAACCCCACCTCCAAATCACCAATGTCGAGCGCCGGTGACCATGGGAAGCGTCCCCGGAGGGAGAAGCGAGGGGAGCGGGCGCGGCGCCGGGCAACGCCATGGGTAAAATCAATCTGCCATCTTCGTGTGTTCTTGCTCACTGCTCATCTTCTAACCCTTCGGTTCTTCCTCTTCCTCGGGCCGCGAGTCATCACGGGGCAATATCATCTGCTGCCCCCAATGGTGGTGACTCAACCGGGCACTTCCAAATTTAAATTAATGCCTCTCCGGCTCCTCGAGTTCGCCGAGCTCTTCCGAGTCCGACAACTCATACAACGCCAACCCTTGGGGTCCGGGCGGAATCGAGGGGCGAGGACCCTTTGTACATTCATGAGGAGGCGCCCGGTTCCGCAAGGAAAGGGATGAAGCCCGGACCTGGGTGACGTCTCCAAGCGCTTCGGCATTGCGCAAGCGAATGGGAGGATCAGCGCCAAGCGCTTCAAGCGACGCCATCACCGGTTCGGTATCCTCACATAGATTTCTTTTTTTTTTCTCTCAATCCTCTTCGCTGTACTGATTAACTTTTCATCTTTCAGCACTCTCTGCGGAGAACGATCGGTTGAAGGCAGCAATGACCGGGCGGCCGACAAGGTGAATGCCCGGGGGAGAAACTCCCGAGGCACGCCTCGGATGCCATGGATGGCCGTGTTGATCGGGCCGTCATCCAAGGTGTCCACCTTGGCGTGTCCCTCGGCTTTGGCAAAGCGATGTCCTCTCGCACCAATGAGGACTATTCTGTTCAAGCCGTTGGCTTTGCAGAGGTCATCCTCACGAGGTGGAGGACATCGAGGAGCAAATGGAGCTCTACGGGGGACCATGCTACGCCCTTGCCGAATCCACCAATCCCCAATCTGTTCTTAATAAGTTGTTCCAGGAGTAGTTTGTAACTAGGGATTGATCTCGTGAATAATGAAATTATCTCCCGAGAATGTGTCTTGTTTATGATCTTGTGTTGATTGCCAAATGAATGTCTTCGTGTCCTCTCTCGATTCGAAGTAGTTCTTGAGTGATTTTCCCGAATGCGGTGACATCACTTTAGTCGATTAGATCTTAGTCTTACGCCACAAACGATTTGACGAGTCACCGAAAGCAAAGTATCATTCAGGATCTCATCTTTCTCTTTTCCCGATAAACCAACCAAATAAATGTTGAGGTCAACATAAGATCATTCGGTTATATTTTGAACTGAAGGCGACACGAATCGTATCGGCTATTTACCAACTTCATATTTTTTCACTAAAGGCGATGTTATCTCATCGGCTGTTTGATTCAAATTCTCTTTACGAACCAACTTCGATACTGGGGTAATATTTCTTAAGATATCGTCCGTTGATAGCTCTGGTAAATTCTTCCCCAAACAAAGTCTTCAAAATATATGCATTGCCAGGCACGCATTTTTCTACCCGAAAGGGTCCTTCCCAATTCGGAGACCACTTGCCGAATGCCCTGTCTTTCGATCCAATCGGCAAAGATAGTTTTCCAAACCAGGTCACCTTCCAAGAATTGCTTTTCTCTAACTTTCTTGTTATAATACCGGGCAACACGTATTTTATTCTTCTCAATATTTTCCAATGCCTTGAGACGAATAAAATGTAAATCTTCCAATTCATCTATCATCAAATTTGTATAATCTTCTTTTTCCAAATCTTTTTGCAACATAACTCTTCTTGAACCCGATTGCAATTCCTATGGTAAGACAAAGACGATGCCCGTAAACCAATTCATAAGGAGATGTTCGAGTTGACCCATGACAAGCCATCCGATAAGCCCACAATGCTTCATTGAGAACCGAATGCCATCTCTTCGGTTTCTCATCAATCTTCTTTTGAATGATCTTGATCATAATCTTATTGATGCTTCGCTTGCCCATTGGCTTGTGCATAATAAGGAGAAGAATTATACAGCTTGATCCCCATGTCTTCGGCAAAAGTCGCAAAATTCAAGAAGTAAACCGGGTTCCTTGATCGCTTGTTATAGTTTGAGGGATCCCAAACCTATAAATTATATGCTCTTTAACAAAACTGATCATATTTTCTCGATGTAACTTTCTTCAAAGGAGTGGCTTCAACCCACTTAGTAAAATAATCTGTGGCCGGGAGCACAAACTTATGCCCTTTGCTCGAAGGAGGATGTATCGACCAATTAAATCTATGCCCCATCCTCTAAATGGCCAAGGTTTGATTATTGGGTTCATAACGTAATCTTTGGAGCCTTTTGAATATTGCCAAATTTTTGACAATCATGACATCCTTTATAATAGTCAAAGCAATCTTCCAAAGATAGTTGGCCAAAAATAACCAGTTCTCCGAATTATCCATTTCATTCGGTAAGCTGATTGATGTGCACCACATAATCCTTCGTGCACTTTATACATCACCTTTCGGCCTCTTCTTGGCTCAAACACTTGAGCAATACGCCATCTATAGATTTGTAATACAGGTGATCATTGAGAAGGACGAATTTAAGGGCTTTGTACCTGAGCTTTCGGGTAACTTTTGCGATGGATCCTTCGGATATTTGGTGATTTCATATCTCCAGTCATCACCACCCGCCCAAAGATCCGGAACACTTTCACCTATAGTGAAGATTTCTTGATTCTCACGATATCCAGAAGCAGTTTGTGCCAATCTATTTGCTTCTTCATTGTGCCCCCTAGGGATATGATGCAAGGTTGCTACCCGAAAGCTTTTTAAAAGTTCCCGACATTCCTCATAGTATTCTCTTAGCGCGTCATTCTTGCACTCATATTGGCCAGTCAACTGGTTGATCACCAGCTCAGAATCTCCAAAGATTTCAACAGCAACGGCTTTTATTTCTATGAGAAGCCGAAGCCCTCTAAGTAACGCTTCATACTCTGCTTGATTGTTAGTCACATGAAATTCAATGGGAATAGCATACTCAAAAGTTATTCCTTGTGGAGAAACTAATAGAATGCCAGCGCCCCCACCTTTTTTTGCAGGATGAACCATCGAAAAATAGAGTCCAAGGTACAATGCCTACTATACTTTGGTGCTAAGGTCATGATGTTGCGTAATAAAATCAGCAATAATTTGACCCTTCACTTTGCTTTTTACCGATTCGTATTTTAAATCAAATTCCGACAAAGCTAAAATCCATTTGCCAATTCTTCCATTTAAAATTGGCATTGACAACATATGCTTGATCACATCATGACTTGAAATAATCACGCATTCGGCTTTTAATAAATAATGCCGAAGCTTAGTACATGAGTAATACACACATAAGCACAATTTTTCCATAGCCGAATATCTTGTTTCGGGTCTAACAGACTTTCGGCTAAGATAAGCTATAACTTCGCTCCTTCCCTTCATACTCTTGCATGAGGGCCGATCCTATCGTTAGGGTATCGGCCGCCACGCATAACTTGAAAGGCTTACTAAGTTGTGGAGGTACCAAAACCGGTGGTGCCTTCATGTATTCTTTAATTTCATCAAAAGCCTTTTGCTTTGCACGTCACCCCATACAAATTCTTGATTCCTTTTGAGCTTTAATAATGGAGAAAAGGGCAAGATTCTCTCGATAAATTGAAATGAACCTTCTTACGAAATTGATCTTGCCGAAAGGGGACTGTAATTCGTGAGATTAATTGGGGAACAACTTTATCTATTGCCTCCATGCTCTTTTTTTCCAACTTCAATTCCTCCTTTATGAATAAGGAATCCCAAGAACTCACCACCGACACTCCGAAAGCACATTTGTTTGGATTCATCTTCAAACCATGTTTTCTAGTGCATTCCAAAGTTCTTCTTAGATCAGCTAAGTGTCTCTCATAGTCTTTAGATTTGACTACTACGTCATCAATGTAGATCTCCACAATTTTGCCGATCAACTCATGAAATATGTAATTCATGGCTCTTTGATAAGTTGCACCGGCATTCTTCAATCCAAACGTCATTACAATCCATTCAAATAAACCAATGTGGCCAGGGCATCTAAAAGCCGTTTTTGAAATATCTTCTATTGCCATGAAGATCTGATTATAGCCAAAGATTACCATCCATAAAACTAATGACTTCATACCCGGCCGCTGCTGCGTCTACTAACAAATCGGCAATTGGCATCGGATACCCATCCATTGGAGTGGCCTTGTTAAGATCTCTCAAGTCTATACAAACTCTCATCTTCCCATTCTTCTTGTAAACAGGGAACTATATTCGAAATCCAATCTGCGTACCTGCACGGCCGAATGAAGTTTGCTTCCAATAGCCTTTCAATCTCCTTCTTCACATCGGCCAAGTACCTCTTCTTTATAGATCTTCCTCGGAGGTTGTTTATAGGGTCGATACCCCGACTTAATAGGTAATCGATGTTCAACAATAGAACGATCTAGTCCGGGCATCTCTCAGTATAATCCCAAGCAAAGCAATCTTTAAACTCCTTAAGAAGATTTACTAATTGTTCTCTATATTACGGACTCAAATTTGCACTAATGTACATCGGCCTTGATTTGGAATCATCGCCAACATTTATCTCTTCTAACTTGTCGGCCGACATAAAACCGTGTCCCAACTTTCCTTTGTTGCCATCGATTGGGTTACCCATCAAAAATTGCTTTGTTCGAGCCGATTTGCTTGGATCGGCCGTTGATCCTTGTTGAATACATTAACAGGACCTTCTTTCCATACTTTGCCGAGAAACAATCAACACCATCATATTCCCAGTAAGCTGGCTCCGAAGCAGCCACACTTACCGAATCGTCGGCATGTATGATCTCCACGTCATCCCCTATCCATTGAATAAGGATTTGGTGCATGGTTGAAGGAATACAAACAATTAGCATGAATCCAGTCTCTCCCAAGAAGCAAACTGTATGCCCCTTGCCGTCGATGACGAAGAAGGTAGTGATCGGGGTTTTAGACCCAATCATCAACTCAACATGCACGACTCCTCGAGTGTCGGAAGGATTGCCAAACAAAGTCTCTAAGGATCATGTCGGTTTTAAGCAAATCTTCATCCGTCATCCCGAGCTTTCTAAACGTGGAATATGGCATTATATTGATAGCAGCTCCTCCATCAACAAACATCTTGGTCGAGGCTTCCCATTGACGTATCCTTTCACGTAAAGCGGTTTCAAGTGACGATGTTTGGCCGGCTTGTCAAAAGTTGCTTGTCGTGTTAGTATAAGGCGAGCCATTAGATCCTGAAACTCACTTTCATCGAAATCGAGTAAATCTCCTCTTGTACTTCTTGATTGTCGGGAGCTATGAATTCTCGATGGGAGGAAGAAAGCCATGCATGCATCACCCGAAGGACCCTCCTCATCGGATTTCTTCTTTGGGCGCCATTCCTTCTTCTCTTACTCGCAGCTTTGTTCCAGCTCTTTGTTTCTCAATCGCTGCACTCTCCTCTTCCTCGACTTTTTCTCAACCCCGGTGGGCACCATTGCCCTTTCGCCATCTATATCCACGAGTATTTCCTTCCTCATCGTACTCTTCAGGGATGAACCCAATGCTGATCCGCGAATCTCTTCCTCTGATGATCAAAGTTATTTAATTTTACACGCCGAACGTCCTCAGGAAATTGAGCTCCAAGTCTTTCATGGACTGGTCGGCGGTTGACTTCGAGATTGCCTGTAGCCATAATATTGATCACTGCATTACGGGCAATTGTTTCTAGCAAAGCAGCTTCAAGCCTTCATTCCAACAATGCTTAAAGAATGAACAACCCCAATGAGACTGTTCTAGTTCCCTCATGTGTTCTTCTTGTTCTCGGTGGTACATCTCTTCTTCATATCTCCACCGTTCTTCTAAGAACTTTTGTTCTTCATAATATTCTTGCTCTTCTTTGCCTCGCCATTTATTCAAAGAAGACTCGTGATGTCACCCTTTGGCCCGGACGTTTCACCTCTTTCGGTTCGGCTATTTTTGAACCGAACTTTCTCTTTCAATTCTTCAAAGAAATGTCATCGGTTGGGGTCTACAATACCATTTTTTCTCGAGCTCTTTCTGATGTCAACACTTTCATTTTTCCCTTGCCTTTAGGGTCATCTGCGAGAGACCATTCCGACAGAGAAAAGAAATCATGTTCGAGGGAAAGGTTTGCCATCAATCTTCATCTTGCCATCAAATTTCAGATGTCCCTCCCGAATTGCCTTACGAATCCGAACTCGAACACTCGGCAATCATTGATGGAGTGAGAATTAGTGTTATGATAACCACAATATCTCTTATCTCTCACCCCTTCGGGCGTAGCATGGGATGCCCCTCTCGGTAGCTTGATGCGTCCTTCCCTCACCAACAGATCAAAAGTTTATCCGATTTGGACACATCAAAATCATAAGTCCCTTTACGTTGTTTCAGCCACCGACGACTTACTTGGGTAGGCTCTTTGTCCCAAGTCAACTTCGGCTGCAGCTATTTCATCTTCATCCTCGTACTCGGTTGCTTCTTCCGAAAAACTCGATACATCTCACTAGCAACATTACCCTTCTGATAGCGATTATCCCTTCAAACCCCGAGCCTGATTACTCATGACAGCTAATCTCCGAGCGAGTTGACCGAGATCATCAAATTCCATGCCGAACAGCTTCTCCCTCGACATTCGGCAAAGATCCCTGCTATTGCTATTCCAGGGCAACCGATCGTCTGGTAAATTCAGCGAGAAGCAAAGACTCTTAGTTTCTCTGAATCTGCGAAGATATTCTTGTGGTGTCTCATTAGCTTTACGCCTTAAACTGGTAAGGTCTACCAGGCTTCTTTTCAGTAGTTCCGGTGAAGAAATAAGCATGAAACTTCTGTTCAAGTTCTGCCCAAGTACCAATAGAATCACCGGTAGAGAAGTAAACCGGGTGAAAGCCGGGCCCGTGAGAGACAATGGAAAATACCGAATCCTCCAAGCTTCGTGCGTGGACGCCTCCCAAAGCAGTATCGGGTATCGGCTAATATGCTCTGTGGTACTTGTATCATCCCCCAGAAAATTTGGTTAAGTCCGTTGGTGGCTTCACCCTTTGGCGATAGTGCAACCCCGTTATACCATTAGTGCACGCAGACTTGTATGAATAGGATTGATTCTTTTGGCTTTAGGCCGAACCGATGTTGCATCATATCAGCCATCCTCTGCATGATTAAGTCAATGTCTGTCTTTGGAGTTCCGCGTGCACGCCCTCCGGATGGTATCCCCTGTTGCACTTCTATATCCTGGATTCGGTAGAGCATCTAGAGCAAGATAGTCGATAAATTCATGATATCCATCCCCATACATGTTCCTTTGTAACCCGTTTGATGCTTTGGAGATATCTTGTATGCGGTGCGGTACTCTTTTCAAGAGTGCCAAACGTCACTTGGCCATAAGTAGGAGGTGGTTGCTTTTCATGAGTCTCTACTTCATCTTTGTTAATCCCGGATGTTCCTTCATCTTCGGTTTGCTTCTCTCGATACTTTGGAATGTTGAAAAGCACCGGTCCACGAATTGGTCCCACACCTTCTTCAAAATACTTATCAGCAGCTTGGCCGAAGGTATTAGCCATGATTACTCGGAAAGTATTTAGAAAGGCCGTGTTGTGGTTCCTGATGGTATCTGCCAAGGCTTTGTGGACCAAATCGATACCTTTTGAGCTTCTTCTTCTTCGAGTAATCGGTTTGATGTGCAAGAAGAACCCTTGGCAATGACCGCTTCGAAAAACCTTGTTGCTCTTGTTCTTGGAGAAAGACATTAAGCATTTATGCTTGTATTGCTCGCATGCTTGCTCCACTTTGTAGCTCTCAATGGGTCGGCAATTCATCTAGTGTCACGTCCGAACATGATTGTTATTGACGTCCGACATCTTAAATCGGGAGATTGTCCCACCGGGCGTGCCAAAAAGTGTGTTGGCACAAAATCGCACCTCAAGCGCCGCCAAGCACAAGTTTTAAAAGCGTGACTTCAATCGGACGGCCGCACGGTTTAGAGATCCGAGGCGTGCCGGTCGGTTTGACCGAAACCGACAAGGGACAAAGAAACTGTTAAATACAAAATCGGAACGTGTCGGATGAGACCAGGATAGTTCCGTATATACGGCCCCGAAGCCACTTACGGCGACATACAGCTATAGAAGGCATGCGCCAATCATGCATACGATTCATCCGGCTAATATGAAGGTGAAACACGTAGTGTATTGATTACCGAACATGCATGCAAAAGAAGACATGTTTGAACAAGTGAAAGTTAACCATGAATTGAAGCATAACCAAGCTCGGCAATACAAACCGACTTCGGGGTCCATGAAGAAGGAACATACAAGTTATCACGAATAAACTAATCAAAGACACATCCGCCGCGCCGCGATACCCGATCCTATCAAAGTCTAGGCGTTTCTAACATGCAAGAACCCGCGGCATGTAACAATCTAGATTGATCCAATTCGGCTACGTAAGCATACGATCTATTTATCATGATAATATAAGAGTAAAGAACATTAGAGAGCAAATAGATCTATAAAATAAGAAGCGAAAACCGATCAAATCTAGATTGGGCAAAAGAGTGTTACACATGATTAAAACATTAAAGACATGCAACACGTGATAACTTAATGAATCTACTAGATTTTGCCAAATCTAATAGAGCCGATAACTAATCCTTGAGCGGATCCTAGCCTTGCCGCACGACTCACGATCTAACCAAGAATCGATAACTATCTTGCCTCGCTAAGCTATCAAGCGGGCGCCTGCCGCCGCGGCCATCTAGTCGAGATAGACAAAGCATAAGCAAAGACTTCTTGATCATCAAGTAGACGCCGCCTCACGGCCATCCCATCGAGACGAACAAGACTACTTGCATCAAGATCTAAATCCACCGCATGATACTAGACATGATAGCAAGGTTGCCGGAACTTACGGAGGTCGGCGGATCGATGGCTCCTCTCGAAGAACTTCGGCGACACGACAAAAGGACTTCAAAAACGTGGCACGGGGCCGGTTGTATTGATTTGATTGTGAATATCCTTTACAATGGTCGAGGGTCTATATTTATACCCCGGACATAACTTGAATCCTAAGAGATTACGACGTACACAATATGTTAAAGGTAATTCAAAAGTATGGCGAGACTCTTGCTATAATTCTCCTCGAGTCCTCGATCATCGTTTTCTCCTTCTATTCGGCTTCTCGCTTGCCACCTTTCGCTTCCCGAATGGAGCCACTGTCTTCAAAGATAGCCGACCGCACCAATGCTTGCCGAATCACCCGAGTCAATTGCACATACGCTTGCCGAATAGCTCAAAGTTAGCCGACCGCACGCTCATTTGCCGAACGCGTTGGATTTACGCTTTCTCATAGATTTTACCGAATCGGCCCACCTGTCATTGGTCTTTACCAAAATCCAAAGTGTTAACATCATTATTTTACTCTAGTTAAATATTTACAATTTATTTTTTATTTTCATAATATTTTAATACCATTCATATGAACCTAATATTTTTCTCATAAATATGGAATATTATCTCTTTGAGACTAGAATTTTTTTCTGTCAAGATGAAACATTGTTTTCAGAACATACTTACCTTTGCTCCATAAAACAGAATGTACTATAAACATTTGTTAATATAAAATTTTATCTAAATATATTCATGAGTGATCTTGGTTTGAAACGCTATTGTAAGAAACATGATGGTGTGATCAAATTGTAATTTAAGTACTCGGTTTGTAAATTAAGTTTTTAATATCTGCTCAGAAAGGTAGTGTATGCAGTTTGCTTTTCCTATACGTGTTAGCAGTAATCAGGGTTGAGTGTCAGACGTCCCAGATTTGAACTAGGATAAAGGATTTGATTCCATCCGGTCCAAATTGGTCGGCCACTCGGCCCAGCAGTCGATATCGATGGGAAAAAAAAAAAAACAGTTTGGTCGGCGAGACGGCGACCACGTATGGGAAAGCGCAGGAAGCGAGCACGGCTACGCGTGCGGCCGGGCCAAGGTTAGCGAGCGTGGGCCATTGGCCGCTGGGCCGAATTACGAAAAAAATTGACCTAAAGCTACAGTAAAAACATAAAAAATTGTACTAATGCATAACATTTTATATGTTTTACATACAAATCTACTCATGTGGAGTATAAAATAATTGGATTTTTTAATTTATGATTTTTCTACTATTTACTATTATTTTTTTAAAGATTCAGTCAAAGTAAATCAAACAATAAAAATAAAACCACCTTCAAAACTTTTTATAACCTGCTAGGGACGTAAAATAAATGGTTTTAAAAAGTTTAAAGAGGTGATTTATCTGATTTTAGAGTTCAAAATAGAAAAAAGAACTTTCGTAAAAGCTGATGGAAATAATTTGGACTTTTTTCGGCCATGAAAGTACATGGACCGATACGGATCTAGAGCCGCTACAACCACAGCTCTAGGCGTGGCCCAAAATATCTCCTATAGTATCTTTAAATTTCTAGCCCAATCTTAAATGATCTATTGCGCCAAACTCGCTGCACTCTCCACCGGCCCAGGCAAAATGGCCCTAGACACAAGCTCCTCCCATCCGGGCCTCTCAATCTCCGGCGCCTCCGGCTCAGGCTTCCCGTCCGTGCGCCGCAATCCCATCCCCTTCTTCCTTGGCTCGCTCGAGTCCCCCACTATTCATGCTTCCCATGAATCTTGCCGGACTCTCGTCAAGCCAGCAGCCGCCACCATCCGGCAAGACTGCAACAGAAGCAGCGGCCCACAGCCGCCGTTCGCCGCCAGTGCCAGGCGCCAAGCCGCTAGGGGCGGTCCACGGACGATGCCTGTCACAGCCTGCCAGCTTGGAGGCGCGCTGGGCGGTTGGCTCGCCTGGCCGCGGCAGTGGCGGCTGTGCTACTTGCAACTTGCGTGTTGGCAGAAAGCTAGCAAGCTGCAAGCAGATTGCAGAGATACCAGACCGGTTGTTGAGTCTTGCCGGCGCCGCCTCGAGTAGGGGCGCACGAGAGTAGCGTACGGAAGAAAAAGGATTTACGAATTTGTTTGATATTTTTCTCTAACCTTCCACCCACCCACACAGCGAGTATTAGTGTAGATACATGGGCCTGACCCAGATGCGCCAAGCGGGCCACAATGCCGACTTATAAGGACCGAAATACCAAAGGATAGAAATAAGGACAAAGCCTGACTCAGCCAAGTCCGCGACGCCTGTCTCGGCACAGCAACCGTCACGCTACGTCGCACTCACGAGTTACTGTAGCACCACAGTACTGTACCAGCTACAGCTACTCTACAGCAACAGCCAGCAGGAACTTTTCCTTTCTTATTTTTCAGCTTGGCTCACAAGCTACCTCGTGTTGGCAAACGGATACGAGTTTTTTTTGAGAGAAAGGGTTGGATTTTATTGATATAAGAAAAATATTACATCCAATCCCCACAAGGGGCACTCCATAAGAAAAGAAAAATTACAACTTTGACTTCGACAGGAGCACCTCCTAGCCTTCGCCGTCGTCGACCAGTGTCGCAGGATGAGGCTCATGGCCGATTTCTGGATCGACGAAGAAACTTCAAAGTTTAAAACGCCCATGAAGAACACACCAATAGTGTATTGCAGATTCGTTGAACGCACCGGCCAAAGGCAAGCTAGCAAATCCTCGTCGTCGCCGGAGTCTGACGCCGGTTGCCTCACCAACCAAGTCCAGACGATGAAAAGCAAACCCACCAGAGGGATCTGAAAACACCGACCCGAACACACGGGAAGGTGGACAACCACCAGAACCTTCCCACCAATCCTTCGCCGAACCATGGCAAGCAAGCTCAGCACCTCCGAATACACGACAAGGCACCACCGGCACAGGGAAAAACATAGAGGCAGCGAACACCGACGCAACTGAAAACACCAAAGCCGAACCCACCAATGTTGAAACCCCCGCAAAGTATGTCGCCGGCAAGGACCAAGCACATACCAAGCAGCACCGAGACACACTCGCCATGGACAGAGACAACGAGTGGAGAAGATCTGGAAGAAAAGTAAACTTCCCAAAGAAAGAGCTTACCAAGAAGGAATCCAACCCTATTGGATACCGACGCAAAGCACAGCAACAGCAGTCACAACCACCGCTTGCCAGCTCTTCACCGGCACAAAAGCTCCTCCTCACCGCCGCCATCGACGCCGACAAGGAACAAAAGTTTCCAGACGAAATCGCCATGGGAAAGACCTAAAAAACTATAAAACTAAAGCTATAGCTAGTAGTATAGAAAACCGCACCTGCCCTCAACTAAATCCCTCACCTCCCGACACCGGAGATGCCGACAGAGGCGAGAGATCCGGTGAGGAACAGGCCAGGATCGAGAATCGCCTGTTTATCGCCTCTACGAACTGTAGAAGGGGAAAGAACGGGCGGCAAACGGATACGAGCTGAGACCAGCGACAGCGAGTGGCGGAGCTACACTTAATCCCTGTGGGCCATGGGCCACCCTGCACTCGGCCCAACCAATAGAGGCCCGTAGGATCCAGGTTGTAAAATCCTCACTCTCGGACGTCGCCCTCCCGTTCAGCTTCAGTGTCGCTTCGTGTACTTCCGTCGTTTCACGCGGACGCGTGGTACAGCAGGCACCCCATCGTGTTCCTGCGAGTCTAGGTCGACGCGCCGACGCCGCACGCGACGGGAACGACGGCGGCAGCAGGCGCGGTCTCGTCCCCCGTCGGTGCTACAATTTGCATTTGCGAGACTGCGCGAGTGCCGACCAATTCAACAAGTGCTCACTCACCCCCATTACGCAAAGAGGTGGTAAAAAAAGATCCAGCTGTCGTTTTTACTTATTTCATTTAATAAGCCGGCTGATCGGACATCAGGCAATCAGATTAGGCGATCAGCCAGCTGCGTGCTTCCCATCTCTGCTTCTCTACCTAGTCACCACGTTTCGATTTTGCTCCTTTTCCCTACGCCCTTAGTTACCTGAAGGAAAGTTAGATTCGAGAGCCGGCGCCAAGAGACTAGGTGACTATGAATTAGGTTAGAGACTCTACAAAAACCTAGCTGCGTGCTTCCCATCTCTGCTTCTCAACCTAGTCGCTTTGCTTGATTCCCAGCAGCCTATGAATTAGGTTAGAGACTGTACAAAAACCAAATTAATTTCACCTATTTCGATTTGTTGATCTGATATCCCACAGTCTAGAATGAATACTAAATTAACAAACATTTATATTCTAGCATCCTATGCTTGCTCAATACATCTACTGCCTTATTTGTGCTCTTGCCTATGATCTGAAACTGAACCATCTCTACTTTGTTTTAGCAAGCTTTTTCGAAAAGGGAGGATTTTATTAATTCACAATCATTCAATCAAGTTAATACAATAATTGTAAACCCACTCCCGGCCTCTGCAAAAGCACACAGGCTAAGCCAAATAAGAAAAGAAGACGCCAGATATTCTAATGATTATCAATCCTAAGACTAGATCGCTACCTATGTGCCCACGAGAAAAACACCGTGACCATTTGCACCAATTGTTGCGATGCCGCCACAACCAAAGACTGTGAATTTTGCTTCTAGAGGATAGCCCATGTATGAAGCCAATGGATAACTGAAGTAACCACATGCATAGGAGAGTAATAATATTTTTTTAAAACACCAAATTATTTCTGCATAGCTAAAGCGATCAACAAGTAGCTGCTGCTCCCAACAGAACTAATGGTTTTAATGTCCCCCCAAAAGTCTGTAGCCAACTCCCAAACATATGAGAAATACTACGAGGTTAAGGAAGACCAAAAGCAATATTTATACAGCCCCAAATTGCATGGATAAAACGACATTCAAAGAAAAGGTGTTTAATTGTCTCATTTTTATGGCAAAAGCAACAATTTTCACTCCCATGCCAATTGCGTTTGGCTAAATTATCCTTCGTTAGAATCACACCTCTACAGAGATACCTAAGAAAACTTTTTATAATGCTCTTATGTTTAGCAATTTTGAGTTATGTTAGGTTTGCATTTATGCAGCGTGAAACACATCATCTCTATTCTGCATTTTTTAAATTGTACTCATGTGGTTCCTTTGGTAGCATAGCTGATTGACAAGCATCATATTGTGTCCATATGCAACTTTTCTGTCTCTTATTGACATGATTCTGCACTTACCTGCAGGAACCAATATAAGATCATGCCTATAGCTGAACAGGGAAACAAACATTTAAGTGGATATCTGTGATTTAGTGTAGATTTTGTTCTCACTTGAGTTGGTGTACATGATTATTTGTACATGATTGTTTAAGTCATGTATATGTGACATTATCGATTTTGATTGTATATATGACAGTTGGCACTCATTCAGGATGTGCTGCAGTAACATTTGTCTCTGTATGTTTATTGAATGGAATTTTATTTTGATTGTTATATGTAACATTTGGCTCTTTATGTTTATTAAATGGAATTTTATTTTGATTGTTATATGCATGAATTTTCTAGTAGGTTGATTGTGGCTCACGCGATAAATTATCATGATGGATTTTGAGTCAGAGGCAAATATATTTTTATGATGGATTGAATACATTTTCATGGTGGTGTCTCCCTCTAATGAAATACTATAGTGTGAATTTTGGGAGCCTAAAAAATTTATGATGGTGGCCTCTATGAAATACTGCTATGATAACACTAATGCAAACCTGGTGATGGTGTAAAATTTGTGGAGGGGGCCCTCGAACGTTCGCTAGGAAAATAAGTCATGATGGTTAACTGTAAGAAATTTGTATGTTCTTGATTTCAATTCTATAAGGGTTTATGCCCTGACAATGGATCGTCACACATGTTGAATTTGTATTTTCTTGACTTCATCAATGTTGTGAGGGTTTATGCTTGACAGTAGTGAACCATCACGCATATTTGTTATGAGGGTAAAATAGAATATTAGGAACATCATACTCAAAATATTGGTTTCTTACTTTTTCAAAATGATCTTATCACATGGATTGCCACAGTGGATCACAACACCTAGATCACCAAGGTGAAGGAAGCACAGGACCAATGACGTGGGTTACTTGAGGATTAGTATTTTGGATTAGTATTAAGCATCCATCTAATCCCACATTCATGTACATCCCTGTAAACAATCGACATCACTGATCGATGGATCCATTCATGAGGGATGCGTGGCTCCAAACAGACACCAGCCAATCCATAGCGGTTCAGCATGTATAAATATACGAGATCAATTAATGAAAGATCTTAGTTCAATCACTCTCTTTCTCTCGATTACAACTGTGCTCAAATACTCCCTACCTGCCATCTAGACCAGACATGGTGACATCATTAAGACTAGATGGCTCATAAACTACAGACGCCCCTTCAGTTGTCACCCTGACATGGAAATATGCTGGGTGTGTGGGCTCCGGCAGAGCCAAATTCTTGCTGCTTAACATGGTAACCACATCCGCCATGGTAGGTCGATTGTCAACATTCTCTTGCACACATAACAATGCAATGTGAATACATCTCATCACCTCTAATGTGTTATTGTTGTCAGTAACTAATGTTGTATCCACGAGTTGGAGCCACGATCCGTCTGTCCACAATTGCCATGCCTTGCAAAGAGTATGATCACATAATACGTATGTGTTATTCCACAAAGAAAAAGCAAGATATTTTATATGATTTTCTTAGAGGATGAAAACAGAAATCTTAGAGTATTTGTGAAAAATGCTTAAGTAGTCTGGCATTGAGCAATAAGGACATTAATGTGCTTACAAAATATTTTCTTTCCATTTTGATGAGAATGGATAGACAATTAATAGGCAATACTCACATGTCCAAGAAGGTAGACAAAGTCTCCATAACGGTGGAAACTTGATGTTCTTTTTCCACTGATAATTTCAAGGATTACCACCCCAAAGCTGAATACATCAGATTTGATGGAGAAGATGCCCTCAAATGCATACTCAGGAGCCATGTAGCCACTGTAGGGTTATAAATGGCAATCTTTGATATAAAGTTACTATACTGGTTATTTGTAATATATATTATATGCTGGGAAAATTTGTGAGGAAAGCTTACTATGTTCCAACGATCCTACTGGTGTTCCCTTCGATATCATTTGTGTTGTCAAATATTTTTGCTAACCCAAAATCAGAAATTTTAGGTTTCATTTCGTGGTCCAAAAGAATGTTGCTGGCCTTTAGATCTCTATGGATGACACGTAACCGTGAGTGCTTATGCAAATAAAGAAGTCCTTGTGCTATCCCTTCTATTATTGATAGGCGGATTGTCCAATCTAATAAAGCACTCCTCGTTTCATCTGCAAAACAGTTAAGCATAGCTATTCAGAAAATACTCCATCGATAGTAAAACTTTAATTATTTGCACCACACTATGTTCTAAGAGGCTGTACCAAAAATAAAGAAGTCCAGGCTTTTATTGGGTAGATATTCATATATTAAAATTTTCTCATCTCCTTGGCAGCAGCATCCTAATAGCCTAACCAGATTTGTATGCTGGAGCTTGGCTATTAACTGGATTTCATTTTTGAACTCTTTCAAACCTTGCCCTGAATGTGAAGATAGTCTCTTAACAGCTATCTCCGTCCCTTCTGGAAACTGACCCTAGAAATAGATAAAAAAAATAAATGAGTTGGTGATTTACCATTCATTGTTTTCCTTATTCATGACTAATATCACTGTGAAAGAACTTGCAATACATACAAGAACTTGTTTCTGTTAGAAAAATGATTGAAGTCTCGGTCAGAAGATCGAGTCATTAGGCCCAACAGCCATGTCCTGATAGGGGGCACGTATCAAAGTGTATGGTCATGTTCCTTATGCTTATTTGAATTTGAATATTAACTTTCACAAAAATTGTCCCTGGAAAAGGGAAGTATCTAAATAACAACAAAGTCAGGCATACCATCATTTAAGGGTGACTAATTTTCCTCATTTGTTCTACACTGATATATATAAGCATTATATAAATTAAGTCATGACTATCATATGATTAACCTACTATATGCTCTTAATTTTTTTAATACGGATATTGGACAGACATAGTCCAGGGTTGGATCCCTGGAAAGGTGTAAACTAACTTTGAATTTGACGCGTACAAAGTTTCACAGTTCTCATGAATAAGAACTCTAATAACCATAAAATAGCAGGATGATATGACAATAATCTGTTTTTGCAAGGAGCGCTGGTATTTTTTTCTCTTCAAATATGCAGGAGACCTACATGTTATCTCTACGACTAAAAAGGTGCAAATGTCATCGTTTTCGGCCCCCATGCAGTTGAGCCCACTAATCACCCCGCTCCCACGCATTTAGCCCTGCCCCGCGCTCTCTCCCGGGCAACCGCAGCCCCAGCTCGCACGACTCCTATGTCTGCAGCTGCCCCGAGCGATTAGCCGAACTGCCGCCCGTGATGCCCAGCTCCGCACTCCCCCGGCAACAGCACACCTGCTCGTAGGACCCGACGTGGCCGTGGCCTCGACAAGCAGGCGGCCAAGGGAGCGGCAATGCCATGGCCTCAACGCGCGGGTTTGTTGAGGGGCGCTCTGGGTTAGAGCCACCACTGCAGAACAACAGGCATGCATCTACCGTCCAATGGCACGGGCCGCTGGAATCTATCGCTGGTGTCCGCCTTTCCGGGATGTGGCATGAACGATCGGTTTTCAGCCGCTGCAACTTCAGGTACAATATGATTTGATCGCTCTTTTTCTATTATCGTTGCTTTTTTGTCTTGGTTTTGGTTTTCATTCATGTGGGTTGTGTTTTTTTATGAGGATTTGTTTGCTGTTGCTGAAGAATCTCAGTGACACGACAAAGGCTAAGAAGGATCCAGGGCATGTTCTTCATCTCCAGAGGCACTTGCAGGTACATTGGTGAGATAACCAATCGAATCTATTTACTGGAAGGAGATCAGGAAGGTTATGATCCGAATTTTGTAAACATTGTTTCATCCATGAATTCTTTAGTCGACTCGATATTTGTGATAGGTCAACTATACGTGGCCTTGTGGATAAATGGAAGTCACAGTCTGATGCACAGAAGTGGTGACTGGTGACAATAGGTGGTCACCAGTGGAAGTCACATCTGAGGCCTCGTGCCTGGCCCAAGAGATCCATGATGTCAACGACTTATTGCTTGCGTTTCCGGTAAATGCAAAAGTTCCTTTCCCTCATACAAGTGTTGCAAATTGAAATGCTGATGATCTGATTAGTTTTAAATTATTAATCTTAATCCTCAACAAATACATGGATTTGTGATCCAGAATTGCTATGAAAAGTTAAATATAACTGAAGTACTGCACGAGGTGAGTTCCGTGCTGGTTTTGTAATCCTGCCATAATGCCCCTACATGAGGTAAGTTCCATGCTGGTTTTGGCATCTTGATTCAGATAAGTTTCGGAATCACGATTTTGATAAATCCAGACATATGTAGCTGTAGATTAATTTGCCAAGCTGCAAAGATTCCCATTTTCCTTTACTTGCATATGAAGCTGCATCTATTTTTTTGGATGAATTTGTCATAATTTTGAAAATAGTTCCGCTCTTCTATCTGCCTAGTCTGCTGATTGCTAAATAGAGATCATAGAGTTGCTTACATATATTCATGCAGTTTAGTTTACCATATCAAACTAGAGCAAAGTTCATGTTCCTTTTGCCATGTGTTCCTGTAGATTTCTACAAACCAGCATATATTGCCAAAGCCTGAACCAATTTCTTGTTTTTTGTCCCTATAAATATAGTGTTCTTACATATCTTGTCCTTTTAATCACTTAATCACGAAGACACTATCCGAGCAGTGGCAGGGTCATCATAGTCCTACCAGGGACGTGGACAAGCTGCAGAATCCATAGTGGTACATTGTGTGGAACAAGGACATAAACACAAGGATCCTTCCTAATTACATGTTCAACTTCAAGTGCTCCAAACTGTAGCAAGTGCAAGGTTAGCTTGTTCCTAGAATATGACAAAGATGCTACATGCCATTGGAGGTCACCAGTGGCTCACAATATGTTCCTCATGCTTCTTGCACAGATCATGCCAGACAAGTGCTATATATTTTGCAGGAGTGGTACATTAATGTGACACCTGGTCCAATTTGGAATTTAGCCCATGTGCATGTTGATGAGATATTGTCAGGGGTTTAGTCCCACCTTGGTTGTTTAGGGTGGGCTAGACCAGCATATAAGGCTTCTAGTGTTCATCCCACCATCCTTAGGTTAATCCTTTTACGTGAAGCGAGGACGAAAGCGTAAGTAGGATGGTGGTAGGTGTGGTTCGCTCAACATGCAGAGTGAATCTGATATGACATCCCGAGCTCATGCTATATATGATTTTACAAGCCCATATTTTGTATAGAGATCCTCAACATTTTGCTAAGGGTGAACTGTTGAATATTTGTTTAGATATTTGGGTAGCAGAATTTCAATGTTTCAATGTTTCCTGTTAAATCTTCTGAGATATAGATGTCAGGATTGAGTTCTAGAATCTTTTGGGCGATGCCATCCCAAGAATAATGTTATGTATAAGTATGAGCACCCTGCACTATTCAAACAATATTTATATATTCTAGGGTTGTAGGATATTAGTTTGTTCTTTCCTCAAAACAAAACCATGAGAAATTGCATAGCGTGGATGGATAGGTAAAAACAATTGTACGCTAAAAATAGTGATCTCAATGATTTATCTTTGAGAAATTTGATGTTGATCATGACATATCATTTCATGAAAATTTTTTAATTCCCGTAGCAACACATGGGTACTCAACTAGTTATATAAGAAGAATAAAAAGACAGAAAAGAACCCCATTAAAAATTGCATTCACACCTTGGATTCTAGGAGAACTAAACCGCCCGAAAAATAGTTTAACATGACCCTTACCTAGGACTCAATCACCCTAGCACTAGGCCAGTTAGGTAAGAGATATACCCCTAGCACCTTCAGTCCCCCACAACCTAGCTTAGCTCATCAGAGGCAAGAGGTAAAGCTCTATATAAATTTTGTGAAATTCCATCAAGGTATTAAGAAATATGCATCAATGTTATATATCATCACTCATGTCAGGGGGAGCCATATTGTGCAATGGATTGAAAGCTTGTTTGTAATGCAAACCCACGGTTATAACATGTTTAATAAACCAAGCTTGTAATCAGTTAAGAGTATTATTTACAAATAAGAAATTCATCCTAGGATATGTTCTTTTTGGTTTGAGTAAAATATCATGAGGTATTGCCAATCCCAAAAGACATGTATAAAAGTGTGATCATATACATCTATGTTAGTGCTCGTTATATAAGTAATTTAAGTCTCTTAATCGTTGAGCACCATATATAAGCTTAATTATTCATGGGCTTGCCAGCATAAAGTTTATTGGTAGCTTGTATGGGATAAATAGTTGGTATATCAAAATTATCACACTGGAAATATTGCACCACCTGATCATAAATGGGACATCATAAGGCTGACATTGCCATTGAGATAAATGGTGCACTATAGCAACTAGGTTCGCTAGTACTTAATTGATTGCTGCAATCATTTCGTATTGGCATATTGCTCTATGCCTTAGCGTTGAGTTGCATGCCTACAACTTCCATGAGTCTGCCTAGGGCTTGACACACTGCGACAAAGGCATGCCAGACCCACAAGTAGGAACACCAAACCCACAGGTAAGCATCCTGGGGCCTCACAAAGGCATGCCGCCCACAAGGGACTCACCAAACCCACAGGGGAGGGCCTCACTGAACCAGGGGACAAAGAGGGCAAAACAATGAGCTTTCAGCCTAAATGGATCTACCACTACAATCTAGAATGGTTGCCACCGATGGTTTCTACATTGTCGGCCATGATTAAGCCTAGAAATGATGCCTCCAATGGGTTGATGAAGTCGAATACAATAAAGCCTCACAGCTCCCTTGGAGATCAGGAAGCTAGACAACCCCATAATTTGTACACCTCTTTCCCTCCAAAGATATTATAAGGACAAGGAAGGGAACCCTTAGAGATGGATCGAACACATTCCAAAACCCTAGATTAGAAATAGCACAATGCTCTCCTACTTTCTCTCTTTTTCTCTCTCATTGTAAGAAAACACTTGAGCATTCTAGCACGAAGAATTCTCTGTTGGATGTAGGGCTTTGAAGACTGAACTAGGATAAACCTTCTAGTATCTTGAGTGTTAACCACTGATGTCCCACACATTGATCACTTATCACAAGCTATGGTTATGAACCCATGATAGTTAGTGAACTAGGTAGGTAGCATCAAGTTAATTTGTTCGTCAATCTTTAGTGGCTCATGTTGCCGTTGATTTGAGAATTAGATATGCCACCTGTGATAGAGGTGTACGCTTCTCTGATAGGGTCTTCCCTGATGTTGTAAACTTCCTTCCTAGTGAAGCTCTTTGCAATGGGAGCTTGGACTACTTCATCGATCATATAGGGATGTGCTCCAACTTGGTGGTGTAGTAGTATCGAGGGGATCGACAACCAGTATGTCTCCCTCTATAGGTAGCCTATCGCAACCAACCTGGAGGTTCTATCTCACTAGATCCATCTCGGTTTAGGCCCAAACCAACCATATGGGATCAAAACTAGAGGTTCTATACTCTAGCCAACGTCCATCACCGGATTAGAGTTGCCCCCATGCATCACTTCTAATGTGTATTCCTTGATCTCCCCAATAGGATTAGAAATGCCACTCCTGCTATCTTCCAATTAGTTTGAGCTCACATAGTTGATCTGTGGAGGAGCACCATATGATGACATCCTTGCAGGCACACTAGATCTAATGTTGCCTCAATACTTATTCTCTTTAAATACTCTCATGGGCTTACTTAGAGGATGACATTCATGATGCTTAAGGATTTCACCCAGAGCGTAAGCACTCCATTGTCAAAAAGAAGAGCCCACATGATGGGGGCCTCAAGGTCACACCACCAAACCTAAGACAGTGGGATACCTACCTTCGTGACAAGGCGGAATGCCTCAAATTAAAGCGAGGTACATCGATCTCAAGGCCAAACGTGAGGATCCCTAGGCGACATAAGGAGCTGGAATGCCAGTTAGCAAGCCAATGCAACCTAATGACCACTCATCTGTTGGGTTTCTTACCACCCTTAATTGACTTCCGTGCATGGAGTAGAACATTGGACCATCCATGTGCTACCTAGGGGCCATTCTAGAAATGATAGACCCAGTGATCAACAAGAAGATCTATGAGGCCAAGCACCTTCTTGGCATTGCCTTCTACAAGTAGAGGTACAAACATGACCCTCTCAGCGCAAGAATGTTGACAACCTATGGACCTCTTGGAAGGATCACTACCGAAGGGCGAACACTCTATCTCTCATGCATCACACTAAAATAGAATCATGACATTTCCACTAGCAACTCTAACTGATCTAGAGCTCATGGTCTGATGTCCCAATAGGAATTGTGACACAAGCTTGACCCATGCTAGCCACCCATTTGTGATCTGATTGGTGATCACCAGGACCCTCGAGACATCGTTGAGGCAAGGAGGCGCACTTGAGTGAGATCCCTGTCACCACGTCCCATAGAGCTCCCATAACTCAAAAGTCAGAGGGACCATTAGAACGACTGATAGCCTGACCCAAGGGGGAGGAACCTTGACAATGACCATTTCCCTTCCATAGATGCTTGGACTGAAAATCATCTTAGTGGACCATTACACCAAGGTTTTGTATGCCAAGTGTTGGTATTTCTTAAAGCAAACAAAAAAGAATATCCATAAGGGCATAGAATTCATTGTAGCAATTTACCTAGAAGTATTGAGGGTAACGTATCCATAGTGAACAATGTGTATTCTTCTAGCTAGTTCATCCAAGGATAACACAAGGATAAAGTATCAGGTAGATGATGAGATAGATTCTTGTGGTTTTGGGTCTATGCATAGATAAACTCTGCTTCTACTTGTTTACTCTGAGCATTGACTTATGCTTGGTGTGCCAAGCACCTCTGGCCTATTGCTCTACTCTGCACTCGTACTAGGTCAATTGCACAGACAGGGCTTTCACCACCTTCGGCCTACCACCTCAAATATGGGGCTACAATAATGTCACGCAGGATAATCCTGCCTCTATTAGGGGCCCTCTACTAGAGTATCTGCTATGAGAGCGAACAATGAACCCACAAACAAGTATAGGTAAAGCATAAATAAACAATAGACTTAATAAGAATAACGAACACTTACTTAGAGCATCTCCAACAACTCCTCAAATAAGGTTGCTATTCTTATTAATTTGGTAAAAACACAGAAATCCCTCTCCAACAACTCCTCAAACCAACTTGCTATTTATCCCAAGTTGCTATTCACGGGCATCGCGCGCGTATATCTCCGCACGCGGAAAGGACTTACTATCGCTCTGGCCACGAGAGAAGTTAGCGGGGCTCTTCGTTCGTTTAGCGGGGCTCTTCATTCGCTTAGCGGGCCTCTTCGCTCATTAGCGGGCTTTTTTCATTTTGGCAACTGATTTTTAAGGAGTTGTTGGAGAGAAGTTTTTTTTCACTTGCCAAACAATCTAGAAACTTGCTAAAACTCAAGATTTGACAAGTCAAATTTAAAGTCTCCAACAACTCCTCAAATGAGGTTGCTATTCTTATTAATTTGGAAAAAACACAAAAATCCCTCTCCAACAACTCCTCAAATCAACTTGCTATTTATCCCAAGTTGCTATTCACGGGCCTCGCGCGCGTATATCTCCGCGCGCATAAAGGACTTGCTATCAAGAGAAGTTAGTGGGGCTCTTCGTTTCTTAGAGGGGCTCTTCGTTCATTTAGCGGGGCTCTTTGTTCGCTTAGCGGGCCTCTTCATTTGTTAGCGGGCTTTTTCATTTTAGCAAGTGAGTTTTAAGGAGTTGTTGGGATAAGTCTTTTTTTTCACTTGCCAAACAAATTAGCAACTTACTAAAACTCAAGATTTGGCAAGTCAATTTTAAAGAGTTGTTGGAGATGCTCGACACTTGAAAGGCTTGTTTGCTTGCCATGGGAACTTGTGGGACTAACAAAATTAAAAAGCAAAAGCCTAGTAACATGCTCCATGAGTACAGTCACTTGTTTCAGAAGCACAACTACCTACCTACCATCACCAACACCAATATCATCAATGACACGCCTTCACCCATGGCACTATGTCTGAGTCACTCATCCATGCAGGCATGAGGTGCCTTAAAAAATATGAGAGATCTGGTACATCACACACCATGTATGCAATAGGGGAAAAGGCCATTCTCGCCTACTTTCATGGCAAGGGCAAGGCCGCCACACACTAGGAGAGTGATGACGATGGCAGTGGGACCTCATCCTGATGCTAGGACAAAAGGAAGGACAACAAAAAGGTTTCATGGGGAGGAGACAATCATGATCATTGAGCGAGCAGGCCAAGCCTCGATGAAGAGAAAAGGCTAGTGCTTGACCATTTTGAGAAGGCAGTCATGTCCACTACATGGTAACCCTGTAAAAAACCTCCTATCTAAGACTATTTAGAATGAAGGACTACATCAAATGGCACACATAGTGGGACACGAGTAGAGGCATAGTATGGTCAGCTCTATCAGGGCACTGTTCTCTCCATCTTAGCGTGGAGTTTCCCGACTACTTTGGTCAGTAGTCACACTGACAAGGGGTGCACTGAAGCCACATGTTAGCTCCCTACACCTTACTCCCCTCAAAGCGTGCAATGGACACAAGAGGGTGGAATGGCATGTTCTGCCATCTAGAAAGACTTCCATCAATAGTTTACATATTGTTGGCCACAAGCAAGCCTAGAGTGGCAACATCAGAAGTAGCCCAGTGTCCTCCTACTCTCTCTCCCTCATTCCCTCTTTCTTATTGTAAAACTCACTTGAGTATTCTAACATGAAGAACTCTGTGCTGGATATGGGGCTTGGAAGCTCGAACAAGGTTAAACCTTCTCCTATCTTGTGTGTTAACCACCGATGTCCCACACCTCGACTACTAATTGAGCCATGGGTGCAAACACAAGACACTTGGTCCAATGGTACTCAACTAAATTTTGTGATTATTCTTCTTGTTGTATTGCTGTATTGAGTATAAATTGTATTCTTGAGCCTTTTGAGGAAGTGAGAAATGTTAGATGAAAATGATTGAAGGATCATTCTAAAGACCAATTCATTATAAATCTAACACCCATGTTCTCATCAGTGTCAACCAACTGGCAATTGCCTTGGTCTCATGCTTTTGCCACAAACATTATAGTAACTGATGAATTGGCATGACCAAGCCTTTATTATGGGGGTCATCCTCAATGAAGTGAATGTATTAAACACCAATAGCACCTCCATCAATGGAGGTTCAAAAGAGGTGCTGAAGGCCTTCCCATTCACCGTCCCTACACGTGATAGTGATCCAAGGGGCAATGCAAGTCTATGTCAAGGTCGACAACTGACATGCCTGTATGGCCAGTAGCTCAAAAGCAAGGCATCATCTTTGTCTATAAGGTTAGTGTGCAATTAATCATTAATTAGTTAAGTATTTTAGGTGTTCATATGTTTAGGCTAATTAAGATACTAAGGAGTAATTAATTAACATTTAAATGTATACAATAGTTTCAACTCCAAGAAATAAACATGAACCATAAAATATTAGGTAGTATAAATTCTAGCAACTCAATGGGGAAAAACACACCTCCATCTCTTGTATAAACATTTTTATTAACTTACCTTGTATACTGGACCGAAGCCTCCTTGCCCGAGTTTATTTTCTTCTGAAAAGTTACCTGTAGCCTCTAATACTTGCAAAAAGTCATAAACTGTGAATCCTGAATTATTTCCTTTGAGCCCCCAAACCTGCATTTCATCCTCCCTCATGTTCTTCTTACCCACATGCTTCGAACGTTCTCCTAAAATTCGAGATTGATGTAAAACCATCAGTTATCAACAGATCAAAGGCAAACCAAAGCAAAAGCTCAATGGCAAACTACTGGTAGCATTTGTGTGAAGATATGTTACCTTTTATGTGTCCTGCTGGGATGATACGGAAGAAAATGATAGCGCATAAAAGCAGCACAAACAGTGGAATGACCAGAGAAATGATCAAAACTTTGCTCCTGTGACCTATAAATGACACCAGAAATTATTAGTAGTTCAAACATTTTGAGTTGTGGTCCTTCAAATTATACAAAGTTATGGGATTATCCAATTTTAACGAAGACTCCATACGACTGAGAAACTGAAGGCTAATACCAAAGGCAATGTTTTCGAAACAGAACTAACAAAATGGTGTTAACCAATACAGAAGAGCCATGAGGTGATTGAAGCAATTGTGCACCACATATTTAGTGTTCAATTATACAGTCTAATATCACTCACAAGAACAAATTTGACATTATAAGATGTTGTGTCTTTGTCATAGATCATCTAACATAGGTCATGGTATGTGATTTTTTATGATGCTTCTGTGACAAAAAACAATTGTCACCTAACTTCCATCTATAATCACGTTCAATGATCGATGTTCTACATTTTTTTCCATCATGGATCTTGTGAACTTAAAGCTGTCATTGATTTTATGACAACAACAAACAGTATTTAAACATTACAAACTATTGCTCATCCAAAAAAAGGCCGATGGTGCACTGATACCGTATGACAATTTTTTTGTCATAATTTATCAGATATTTTGGGAACATTTATGTAGTCTTAAAGTTTAAAACTGTTAGGTGTCTAAGAATTGATTGTTGTGCATGCAAACAATCAACATTCCAAAAAAGCAGTACATCTTGAAGTGCATGCATGTCCACATTTATTTTCATTTAAAGGTATTTTTTGCAGCATTCCAATATTTGCAAAAATACACTTAAATTGTAGAAAGAGCATATTAATTCTGAACGGATTTAAAAACCAAGGATATACACAAACAAAGCACTACTAAAGAAACGATCATCCCATATGGCGCCTTCACCGTCGGTTCATACTGGTGGTGAAAATAAGCCTCATCATAACCATCGGTTCATGTAACAAAAGTCAAGCGCTTGTTGTATATATGGTGTGGACATCCTGGGCACACTTATGTCAAGCACTTGTTTCTTATTTGTAAAACTGGGCATGATACCTACAAACATTATATCTCAAAAAGGAATGTTATAAGAATATTTTTTATGATGGAATAGTAATGTCCCCTTTGCATCAAAAGATGCTTGCAATTTGTTTATAGTCATCCAAATTAAAACATCAAAATAGCACCAACATGATTTGGATAGAGGTATTAATGGAAGGAGGCTAAATATATCAGACATCGAGTTTATAGCTTGAAATATTTTTAGCTAATGCTATTGAATGAATGGATATGCTGTCTTTCTTACCCTTATGTTTCTGGACAGGCATTGTGGTCGGTGCTGGGGGCAAAGCAAGAGGTGGAACAAGTGGCTTAGGTGTTGGCATTGGTGGCACATCAACAACCTATATTTGGAATCAGAGTGTTTAGAACATGATGACAACATTAAGATTGACTAGTTGCCTCCAAGTCGTACACAATAAGATAGTTATTTCATTTTGTGAAAACCAAAGCAACGAGGGATTGTAATTATAATAGTTGGATATTATGGTAATCTAATGGTTACCATACATGCTCAGTTCTAGAAAACTCGAATGCTGGATTGATTGGGCTCTATTGGTTTTATTTCGAATTAAAGGAATTCAATTTAATCCCACATAAAAAAATTTAAGAAGTCAATTTAATCCCACATAAAAAAATTTAAGAAGAGATTGACTCAAACTTAAATGAGGCAAACTCTTGTACAACTACTATGAAGTTGATAAGAGAACTTGGCAACTTAAGGGAATACTCAAATGATGCATATATGTACCTATGGATTAAACCCACTTAAAAAGTTTCTTCTTAAATTATGGCTTTATTTTTAACAAACATTGCCAAATAGAAGCATAGGCACCACATATGCATTACATTTGAAGACAGAGGGAGTAGAAGTGTGTGTTGAGTAGAAGTATGCGTGCCAAGCCGAGCCATGGCGTGGTTTGTGTGTTATATTAGAGCTATGATGGAAACTACTAGAAAAATAATTTCAGGAGATAGACCTCATGAGACTGTTCTCTCTTCTTCTTTATTATATAATGAAGTGCTGTGGGGACCTCCCCCACAGTTTTTGCCTTCAAAAAAATATAGACAGGCATCTTCAAGAGGAGGTCGATCTGCCTCTCTAATCGATTAATCGGCGCAAACTTTTTAAGATGTTTCTCTAAAATGGCAATTGATAGGTGGTATATATATATCATATAGCGTACATCATTTAGATCAATTAGAAATCAATTGTTCCAAAAATAATTCATAACTTTTCATATGAACCTAGATAAAGATGAGTTCTATATGACAATTTTAGAGTTCAATGCAGTCTACTACTTTGTAGTTAATAAGTTTTTTATTTGAAACTATATGGTCCCAAAAGTTTGTTTTAATTCCTTATGATAATCAACAAAGTTGAGTACCGTGTAGTACCTCAATGCGATGTATAATTTTCTAATTGCAAGTTTTTTTGCTTGAATTTGTTTACAGTCCTAAATATGTGTTTGAAGTTTTTAGATTTTAATTTTTTGAAATTTTCAAGTAAGGTCTAACTATGACATGCCACATATATAACAAAGTAGTTGTGCTTAACAAGATGTGAAATTTATTGTTGATTTTTTATTTGAGATTGCCTACAAAAAGATAACATCATGTATTGGGCAGTGAGCCATGCTGCCTCTACGTACAAATTTGGGCTTCGCCACCATTTGAGAAAATCTTAACTTATAGCATTGTATCTATGTATGGCAGAACATGGCATTTGGTATCAAACTCGCCTCTCAAAATCCATTTTCATCTGACCATAGGACCAGGGTTCCAAACATGACATTTGCTTGAAATTATTAATGTTCAGAGCCATGAAATTGAGAAATCAGCTATCCCAAGTAAATGAAAAGGAATGTAATATTATTATTTTGTGAACAGTTCATACCACCGGGAAGGAAGCCATATTGGCAACACCGCAGGCGTTGCTCCCCCGCTCCAACCTCATGTATCCAGCCTCCCCCCAGTTCGTTCCCCACGAGTTCTTGAGCAGCCAGTACTTGGTCCCGTCGTCAGCTGTGCCGTATCCCACCGCCGTCATAGCATGGTCCAACTCCTTGCCGCACGAGTTGGCGGGGAATATGCCGCCACCGTAGAACGACAAGTTTGTGCTGTCCATGGCAACTGAGACCGGCTGGTTGGCGACGGCCCTTGTGAGATCCGCCTCGTCGCCACTAGGAACTGTCTGGAATCCCCTGATTGCGGCGGCTGGCTGGACCGGTAGACAACTGCCCTGCGTGGCGTTATACGGGTAGGCGACCTCGGTGGCGAGCCCTCCATTGGCGATGACGTACTGGAAGGCCTTGTCCATCGTGCCGCCGTTGCAGCCAGAGTTCCCATTTGTTGCGCAGTCCATCAATTGCTGCTCTGATAATGAGACCAGGTTGCCAGTCGTGATTTGGTGGATTCCCTCGATGGCTGCTACTGCTGAGAACGCCCAGACGCTACCTGCAAATCATAATACAGTTTCTTAGCAGCCGTAAATGCTTCCATGAATCAAGAGAAAGCAGAGGTTGTACTGTCAATACATGTGTACGCGCTAAGAGCCTACGTACCGCATTGTCCTTGGTCCTTGACTCCGGTGACAGCTCCTTTCTTTCTCCAATCAACTGCTTCCGGGACGGCCGACTCGGCTAAAATCTCGTACTGAAAACTCGGCAACTTGTTAGGCAGCCCAGATGGCGCCACTGCAGGCTTGAACCCGGTGTACCTCGCTACAAACTCATCGGTGCTCATATCGGCGAACTTGTTTGTTGCCAGGTGGTACTTCCTGTCCCCGGCGGCATTTGTCCTGTTGATAAACTCGGCGTTCGCCTTGAACACCTTGAACCGCCATGCCTTCTCGTCGTCGTCCTTGTAGGTGCGGCCATGCTCCGTCATCCACTCCTCATGCCTCGCCTTCATCATGGTCATGGTCTCCTTGTTGCTGTAGCTGCTGGTGGATGGCGGCTCCGCCATGGCTACGACGGCTAGCAGCATCAATGGCATGTTGCCAAAGCGGAAGGCCATGGCCATGATGGTGCAGTGGTAACCACCTTGACTCCTTGAGTTAGGCACTGGGTGGAGCTGGATCCTGAGGTGTTGGTGCATCGAAGATTGGCTGGAGAATTATGCAATCACCTGCCGTTGATTTTAGGCCGGTCTTCGATGGCCAGGTCGTTTAATTGGACATGTTAGGAATGCTGACATGCAAGCTTACCGTATACGTCGGCTCAAGTTGAATTTGCGTGCTTGCTGCATGCTGTGGAGGATCTGAGGCAAGTCTTCCATGCCCAGGTCGTTACTACCTATTAGAGCGTTACAAGTACTATCATCGTGTACGCTGGTCCATACATCCATCTTTTAATTTGTATAGTCAAAATTCAAAAATGACTGCCATCTAGTACATACTAGCTAGTACCATCATAACAAAATGACCGAATGGTATAATATTATTTAGGTATTATTATTAATGCTTCACAATAAATTCTCGAGACAGACCCACTGGTGTTTTCTAGATGCTGCCTAAATATCAAGGCGGGCCCTAATAGCCAAACACCAAGGACGGAGACAACAATGGGGCGGGCAGGGGCTTTAGCCCTCCCTACGTCCATTGGACCCATGAAGCCCTCCTAGGATTTTTTGCTATAAATATACTTTGAGAAGAGAATGAAGATGTTGAAGGTTAAAAAAGCCTCTCCTAAATATTTTTCTGGATTCATATTTGCCTAACACCCATTTCTTTTGATCGATTTAAAGTGTTGTACACTTGTACTAAAGCTACCATCTCTAATCATAGTCGATTTAGGAGATAGCAAAACCAACTTCTTTTATAGTTTTGCAACAGCTCGGAAAAGGAGTAACATGACTAGATCATCAAGAGGGGTCCGACATGAAGATAGAGAGGCAATTTAGGCAGAATCTCCGATGTGCAATTTAGGCTATGAAAACATTAAGCGCATGATGTTTGCATGTGATCGAGCAAAATCGTTTGAACTTCTGTAGGAGTGTGGAGTCAGATTGACTAAACTCAAGGTGATCGCTCAAGGAAACAAATGATAGAAGAAGCCACTAGGAGCTGGGGCAACGTACTCTGTCTAAACAACGTTGATCTTGTTGCATTAATACTTACAAACAAACTAAGCAGAGCTCAGCTGGTTAGGTTTCTTGTGGTGTAACCTACTCACCTAGGTTCAAGTTCTAGACTCGACACAGTTGTTCTCTTTTTCTTGGATTTATTCTAGGATTTAATGACGCTATTCTTTCAATGGTAGACAACATGTCCGACGACAACGAGGTGCTTGTTCTGACTTCGTCAATCGATCCAACTCAGTTCTTCGAAGATGCTAATAGGGGTAAGGTGTGTGTGCGTGCTTGCATTCAACTGTGAGTGTGCGCTCATCTACAGAGGGATGGTGCATATATGGTGAGAACGAACATATATGTCCATGGAGAACCTATCCAGAATCCCCATAGGGCTACTATGTCCATTGCTGCTTTGACAAAAATTGTTTGTGTCTATAATTGGGTCTAGCAAAAAAGTTAATACTTACATAGGGATGGTGCATATGTGGTGAGAAAGAAGAACATATATGTCCATGGAGAACCTATCCAGAATCCCCATAGGGCTACTATGTCCATTGCTGCTTTGACAAGAAACTAAACGAAGTCGAGCGCTGAGGATGGAGAAGCCACCAGAAGGAGAACTCATGGTAAACATAGATGTAGCGTTTGATGCAGGCAGTGGGAGCTCAGGCATGGTCATTACGAACTCGGGTGGAGGCTTCATTGCGGCAGCAATAAATTGTTAACTCTAGTTCTTGATGCTCAAATGGCTGAAACGTAATGCTCTGAAAGTGGTGGGTCTGTTGCTGGCGCAACACTTGGGCTGCAGCACATTCATAATACAATGAGACTATACGGAGGTTAACCAAACTTTTTTATGAATGCTGTAATTCGTGGAAGGATTTTGCAGATGTCTTCATTGATGAATGTGACAGAGAAGCCGATCAAGTTGCTCTTGAGCTAGCTCAGCAAGCCTTTATGTCCAAAGTCTCATATAATAGGGTCAACGAAACCCCTAGATGTATCTTTCATCTTTAACAAACGATGTAACGATATTCTCTATTGAGTAAAGCTTGCCGGATGGCTTAGTCAAAGAGAGAGAGAGAGAGGCCGCCTACTAGGAATATTTGTCAGAGGTGGCTAGCCCACGCGCCTTTACTTTTTCGTTTCTACCCAGATGCCGAAACAAGATGGATAGCACTCACTAAGCTCTTGCCGTGACTGTATTCACACCGAGGAGCCCAAATGAAGGCCTACTACACACGCACGGTGTTCTTGGCCACCGTGACGGCCCAACTGCACTGGTCCAATCCAACACACCACCAGAGCTGGACTGTTGTATCAACGAGTCTATGTAATTTGTGTCAACGCCATAAGAAGGAATAACTGACGATGCCGACTTTTGAGGATCTGATCTGGACTGATTATGTTGTCATGTGGAGGAACATATTTCTTGTTGAATCTATGACAACTATCATGGACCGTATGTCCCGTCCTTTCACACAATTGGCACATCACATCCTCACGACCATCACGGCTCCAACCCCCTGCTGAACCACAGCCGGTGCGGTGTGCGACCAGCCGACCACCACGGCCTGGACCAATGGTCACGACCTCGAGATAACAAATTAACTGACGAATAAAAACGACCACCTTCAGATTGTTGATGGAGTCGCGCCTCATACGCAAGTAGATTTGCATACAACTCAAGAACAAATTATCTTTGGTAGCCATGGAAGAGATAAATGCATTGTAGTCTGAATCCAAACCATTGAGGATATAAGAGATGACATCATCTGATTTCTTTCCTGCAGCAGCCATCTCATCAGCCAGGGAATTCATCTTTTGTGTATTACAAACGGAAGCTGAATTGTCACCCTTCTTCTCCTTGAGAGAGCTGATCAAGAGCGAATCTGAAGAATCCTACACTTAGATTAAGATGCAAACATCTCCATGACTGCTCTTGAGACATCTCAAGCTTGCCGATCATTGGCTGCTGCACTTGCTGATCATCAGCAAGCCACTGAACATGTGCAGATAATCAACAATCTCCTCTTGTCTTGCTTTTCCAAATCAATGATCTTGACAAGAGCAGCAGCAAACCCATCAAGAAAACCGATTAGCCACGCACCGAAGGGAGGACCTTGGCTCGCCACACCAGGTAGTAGTATTCTTGTATCAGTGACGATACGTGCCGACAGTCCGTAGGGGACGGACGCCGCATGCCGCACTCTGCCCGCTACACGTCCAATTGATCCGCCACCCGCACCCCTTCACATCACCGACGCAACATGTGTGGGCCCCTCTCCATTCCCATCCCACGTCACTTCACCAGCTCCTGCTCCGCGCTGCACTGCTCGCTGCCAGCCGCGTGCCCTCCGAGCCTGCTAGCGCCCTTACAGCGCTGCTGCTCATGCCTCACCGATGGCTTCTGGTGGTCAGATCCACACCACAACCTACTCAAGATCGGGCACCGCCGCACCGGGGAAGGGAGGGGCCACCACGCTCGGAGGTGAGTGAGGGGGACACCACGCCATGCTCAGAGGATAGGGATGTGACATCGTGCTCGGAGGAGAGGGGAGGGTCGGCCGCCGCGCTGCCGCAAGCCCTCGCCGACTCTGCCCTCCCCTACCTCCTCGCACGCTTTCAAGCTAGTTTGAGATGTTGAGCTACAAACCCATTTGTAATAGTTGAAAAAGTAGATCGGAATGTTGTGCATGTTGTAGTGTCTAGGCACCTAGTGTTATCTAGATATTATATACGTTTTGCAAATCAAGTGTTTTTTTAGTTTTTCAAGTGTTTCATACATGTGTTCAAGTGTTTCAAATGTGTTTGTACGTATGTGGCAAATGGTTTCAGCTCAATGTTAATTTCAAAAGTAAACCTATTGTTGCAGCTAGTGTTTTTAATGCCTATTTTCATGTGCTTCAACTGCCTTCAGATGTATGTTTCAAATGTTGCATCTAGATATTTCCAAAGTAGATTGGATGTTGAGTCTTTATCCTCATGCTGCTTCCCCTTCTCCTCGTTGTTTGCTCCTCGTCCTCCTAGTGTTAGCTGGGCATTTGCCACCCCTTCTCCCTCTTCTTAATGCTGGTGGTATCCATCTACTGTAGTTATTGTGCTTCCACGTGAGTGACGGAGGAGGTGCGAGCAAGGAGACCCTCACGTGCAATCGGGAGGCGTCGTGGGTGACATCTAGGCCTGCGTGAGGGTCATGGGATGCAGGTGCGCGCGAGGGAGATGGTGTATGGCGTTCGGACGTGGGCCATCCAAGCCCTACCATTGCCGTTCTTGAATCTGTATCTCTAAACATGAATTGTGAAGGAAATTGACACTGAGCTTTGCTGTGGTGTAAACTATTCATTTAATTAGATCAGATGGCTAGAATCATCCATTTAATTTTTCATCCACCAGGGGACGCGCGTGAGATTGTTTGAATCCTGGATCAGTCTCACACGTTTGACCGCCTCCTTCTCTAACGCGTTGGACCAAGTCGTAGCTCCTTCGGGTTGGCAAATGTCTGCTTGGAAATTTTCGTTGGCGCTAGCTGGGGAAGGAAGTTTCCCTGTGCCTTCTTCCATTGTCGCTGTGCCGTTGCAAACAAGTCTCTGTCGCGCCATTAACTAATCAACGTCCAATCCATTGCATTGTATTTGCATTTCTTGTGTGATTGTGTCACTGTGAACAGAGTATACCTGGCAGCTAGCAGTGCACTAGTTATGAGCTGCAATAAATACGTACCTTCTGCAGCAGCTCGATCTGCATCCTCTGATCGAACCGCGCACAAAAGCACCATTGTCTAGAAATTCAGAAAATCAGAACTGCAGCCTCTGCAGGATACGATAGAGTGGCAGCCGGCAGGCGTAGATAAAAAAAAACCAACCAAGCAAGGTACCCAACCATGAGGATGCCCGAGTTCGAGGAGCCACCAGCGGAGATCTCCCGCGACGCCCACCCAGGGCACACACTAAAGCTGGTGACCACCGACGGCGCGCCGTTCCGGTGCGATGGGTGCAAGGAGCCCGGCAGCGGCAAGGGGCGGCGGTACAGGTGCAGCGACGACGGCTGCGACTTCGACCTCCACATCGCCTGCGCCATGGCGGAGCCGACTCTGAAGCACCCCCTCTTCGGCGATGACCTCGAGTTCCAGCTCCTCCCCGAGGCGCCGCCGCCCGTCGACAAGACGTACTGCAACGCCTGTGGGTTCCGGACGCCGGGACTCGTGTACCACTGCTTCGAAAAGGACCTGGACATCCACCCGACCTGCGCGGCGCTGAAGGCGGAGGCCGCCTTCCAGGGCGGCCACCAGATCCAGCTCTGCTGGGAGGCCGGCCACCGCTGCGTCGTCTGCAGCAAGGCGCGCCCACAGGGCTCCAGCTCCTCCTCCGGCGCCGGCGGCAGGGAGTTCTGGGCGTACCGGTGGGGCTACGGCGGCACGCGTGGATACCTGCACGTGTCGTGCATGAAGAAGATCGCTTTCCAGAGCTGGAAGCAGGCTTACCAGGTCAGTGTCGGCGGCGGCCTCGTGGAAGCCAGCGTGCCGACGATGGCGGCCGCGCTACAGAAGAAGCGGGCCGGCCAGGAACAAGCGGTCGAGAGCGGCGTTAAGATGGTCGAAACGGGCATCTCTCTCGTTTTTGATCTGATATGATCCCACTGTTGTGAAAAGATATGGGATTTTCTTTCAGGTGTTCAAAATTATACAGACCCATACAACATACGTAGTGGCAGCACTCTTTAGTTTCCGCTAGTGGTTTTGTTAACCGTGTGTGAAAGATCTGTGGAAATACGTCACATTATTTGAAAACCATATATATTTGTAAATATTTACATAATAAGTGGTTTTCTTAAGCTGAGGCGGAGGCCTGCGTGGAAGGGCTCATAGTGGCGTCCCAATGGTGCCCGGCCGGTCCTACTATCTTTGAGTCAGATTGTGCGCGAATTGTTGCAGCAATGGATAGCTCGATTGCAGATATGTCGGAGCTTAGAAGCCCAGTGATGAAAGCCAAAGAACATCTGCAATCAATGGTGGAATGGAAGGTTCAGAAGGTTAAGAGAGAAGCAAATAGAGTAGCTGTCTAACTAGCTATGCAGCGACGTCCCTAGAAAATATGAGGCCCAGTTCAACATATTAAGTGGAGGCCTAATATATAATACCTAAATAATATGCAGCATGAGGACTACCTAACATCGATGTTAGCGTCATTGATGTTATTAGGAACTTACTCAACAATATTTTCTGTCTCTGGCTGATCATCATTAGGATTATAATTGTCGGTGTTTCGTGAAAGCACCAACTAGTAAATTTATAGATGCATATTTATGTCCGGATGGTTCAATAAGAGGACACGGAAAAGTATATTGGTTCGGGATGAGAGGCCCTACATCCAGTTTAAAGGGATTGTGTTACTTAGCGGCGGTTCATATTAGGGGGTTACAAATGGTTCGAGAGAGGGAGGGGCTCCCAAGCCTCTGATTGAGCATGGTGTCAATATCGCAGCGCGTTAAGCCGTTTTGTAGAATGGCTCGCCCTCTCTTTTATAGATGAAGGGAGGGGGAGACCTTACACGTTTCTGTAGGAAAAGAATGGACGTGCCGTGTAAAGGAAGAAAAGAAGAAAGAAAAAAAAAGGACGATGGTGGAGTGGCTCGTCTGCCTTCTTAGGGTCGGGATGTCCTTTCTCCTTATGTTGTGTATGTCGATTTGAGGTGATCGCCGGTGTTGTAGTGTCGCCGAAGTGCTTGCCCATGCCTTCATAGTGGACGGAGAGGCTGAACAGTTAATTAGAACCCTTATAGTATTGGCTTAGATTTAATGGCGTCGTACGACACGAGAGTGGATCGTGACAGACGGGCCTTGTCCGAGCTGTCAAGCTATTAGGTCGATTAGACACTGAGGCACGCTCTGCTCTTGGTTAACAGTGTGGTCAAACACCGGACCACGCCTTGCTCTGGCTAATAGTGTCGTCAAGGACCGGCGTCCACGCCCTACACTGACTCACAGTGTGGTCAAGATGCCCCCGCCCATGCCCTGCGCGGGGCACAGGCGGAGTGGCCGTGGTTTGACCTGTTGTGCAGGCTACAGGGCCATTGCCGACCCTCCTCATTTGAGGACTGCACGGCACGGCCTGCCTGTGGGCCTTTCGCTTTGGTCCAGTTGGGCTCTTTTTGTTTAGTGGGACGACGGCCCATGAGGTCCGGTCCCTCGGTGGGATGGATATGGGCGCTAATGACGGCTTGTCCTGCTTCTTTCAGCCGGGGGCTTAACAGGCCGGTTGTTTGGCTCCCGACAATAATCATCGGTAATTTTCTGCCCAACTGTATCATTATTGAGAGAAGAAACATGTGATTCTCTAATAGTAAACCTATCTATTTAATTAAAAATAATAAATCTCTGCATAGATCCTTTCTGAGATTGAGTTAATTCCTCAATTGTTTGCTTTTTCTCATGCTTTCTATTTCTGGATTCATATTTTCTAATCCGATTTGAAGAAGACATGACTTGCAAGTTGAAACGATTAACCTAGATCAATTTGTGTATAAAGACAATACATAAAAAATTAACTAAATAAAATAGAGGCTGGGCATGGAATTTACTGGGCGATCTCTGTCTCCAATTAGCTTTGGATTGAGATTAGGTCTCGAACAAAAACTAACGGCATCGGCGAGGGCAAGGAATAGTCTGACCTTCAGATGAGCAATTGGAAGCGCCCATGCCGCAAGTCCGCGACACCAGCGGGCAGCCGCACGGTACAGCGGCGTCTCTCCAACTCTACAAGCACGATCGTGGCTCTTCAACACAGAACCAAAAGTCACGATTGTGGACAGCAGGCCACGTTTTTTGGCCAAAAATGATAGCTATGGCTGATTTCCTAATTAAAACAAAGGCTAAAAGTATTATATATATATTTAGGATACTTAGTATTTTAGGGCCCATAATTTTGGAGGGCCCTATTCGGTCGCACAGCCCGCACGGGCCCAAGGATGCCCTGCTAAGCGAAACATTCATACTGCAACTTGGCGAGAGCAAGCACCTGTGTGCGTGTTGAATCTCATCCGCCTTTAATTGTAATCCTTAGCGTAGCTAATCAAGCTATCTTTTCCCAAAAAAAAAAGAAGAAGCGTGCCGGCCAGGAACAAGCGGTTGAGGGCGGCGTTAACATGATCAACGCTGGCATGTCTTCGTTTCTAATATGATCCCACTGTTCTGAAATCTACGAGTGCTAAGTGGTTTGCCGAGTGTTTTTTTGGACACTCGGAAAAGAAACTCTTTGCCGAGTGCCAAACAAAAAACACTTAGTAAAAAAAATACTCGGCAAATAAGCACTTTGCTGACTATTTTTTTTTTTCGGCAAAGAGGGATTCTTTGCCAAGTGTTTTTTTACCCTCGGCAAAGAAGGTCTTTGCTGAGTGTTTTTACCTGCATAATTTGAAGCAGTAAATTATTTCAAATGAAAAGTTTTCAATGTTGTATAACTCATCAAGATGTATAATTTTTGTTTTGATATCATATAACAAAGTGATTTCACAAATCTTACATATTTCTTGTAGTTTAACAACTAAAAGAGATATATATAAGAAACAACGTTATATCATGTCGGATGCATAAATGATCAAAAACTCAAAAAGACTTCGTAGATCTTGAGAAGTTATAGAATTTTATAGTAGGCAACTTTTTGATTTGAAGTCATCTTATTATGCAAAACTGCATCTAAATTTGAAAAAATTTAAATTTGATTTCTTTCAAAAGACTTTAGATGGAAAAACAACCAAAATGAATTCAGTAGTTCTTGAAATATTATGAAACTTTTTAGTTGACAACATTTTAATTTGAACTCATCTTTTCATGCAAAACTTCATGTGAATTTCAAAAATTTAAAATTCAAGTTTTTGAGAAGACCTTGGATGAAAAATAACCAAAATAAACTTTCTATATCTTGAAACGTTATGAAACTTTATAGTTTACAACCTTTTAATTTGAAATCATCTTGCCATGCAAAACTATGTTTGAATTTCTAAAATTTGGAATTCAAATTTTGTAAACAACCTAGAATGGTGAAACTTCCTAAACGAAAATTGTAGATCTCAAAAGTTATGAAACTTTGTAGTTAACAATTTTTTGATTTGAATTCCTTTAGAGCCTCAAAATATTCAAACTTATGAATACTCAAAATATTAATATATTAATTTCTCCATAATTGAATAGAGTAACTTGATCTCACTAAGTATAAAAATATTAAATACTCCATCCTTCCCATAAAAACATAACCCAAAGACTACACATGGAAATCAATATTGAAGGTAAAATTGCAAAAGTACCTCTGATCATTAGGCAAGTGTATTGGTACATGTCATGGGTCTCAAACCTTGTCTTATGCAATACCATGTAGGATTTTTGTCTTTCTAGAGGAAAGAGAGAGGTGACAGAGAAAGAGATTTGGGTTTTCTCTGATACTAAAGAGGTGAGGATCGCCAATGTTCTCTGCGACCAGATGCCATGAACTTTAATTCATATGAGGGATAGGGTAATGGTGCAAGGGCTGGTACCTGGCCTGTTGACATACGCAGTAGAGGGATGAGATTAAGATGAAGGGGGTGAGATTAAGATAGAACAGGGAGATTAGAAATAGACTTGTTCATTGCGTTCATCTCTCATAAGCTGATTACCGGGTATATATAGAGGAATGTAGAGCCCTAGCTTCTTGTTTCTCTTCCCAACATTAACTCTAATCTCTCATTAACCCTCATCTATTCCCCATACTCTAATTACTAATGATTACAGCCGGCAAACCCTAGGATATGATCCTGGCTGCATGCATCTAATTGCTAATGACTACAGCCTCCTTGGGCTGTTGCATGCTCTTGGGAGCTCTCCTGGCTGATGCACACAACAAACAACATCTATGAAAAATCTTTTAAAAGGTGTGGTTGAACATTATCAGCATAGTGTTTTAAGCTGTAGAATAACAACATTGTTAATGCAACATTTCAATTAATTGCTTGCATAATAACATGCAGAAACATAAAAAACTATAACTACCCTCTGACCTCCAACAGATGCAATGTAAGATTTTTTATATAAAAAAATATATGCCTAATAGTTTCCAAACAAGCATGAAATTTGTTATTGTAAAGAATTTGTGTGTTATTGCATTCCTTAGTGTTACGTCCCTGGATCTGAGAGCTTAGACAGTATGAGTGGCAGGCCATTCTCCAGGTTATTCTTTTTTTATTACCAAACTCGGGGTCCATTTGTGCCTCTCGCTAGTGCTTCAGGGTCATCTTCTTGGTCATCATCATCATCGTTATTAGCCACCATTGTTTCACCATGATGAATCTACATTGCGTAGTCGGTAGTCTGCAACAAATCTTTGCATAATTAAATATGATATGATGATACTCACATCCCTATCTATCCATACCATAAGGTTCTTGCAATCTTTATAGGGACAAATAATTCTAGCCTTATTCTCTGTCAATGTCACTGTATGTTTCTCCGCGGCTTCAATAAATTTGTCCCCCTCTTCGTGAAAACCTGCCTTGAACCTTAACAAACCATACATTCAAGAGTTCATGTACTCCATCTCTTTTAGAACAGAACCACCAAAGAAAACACATTAAAGGACTATATAATTTCAGATATATATATATATATATATATATATATATATATATAAATAAATAAAGGAATCAAATTAATAATAAATTACTTGATAATATTTGTATATACTTCACATATACATAAATATAATTATAAAATAAAATACATGAAGCATATCAAACACACACCATGGTAGAGGATAATAATTATGGCCTATTTGTCCATAAATAATCTGACATATCTATTTATTAATTAAAATAAACAATTTCAAAAATGACAATTAACAACAATTAATATTTTACCTACCACCTTGCATGCAAACCCTATTCCAGTTTCATGAAATACAAATTTATGAAATTAAAATAAAAAACCAATATTTAGATCTTCATGTACATGAAACTAGCGTGTAATCACCTATAAAATCAAGCAAGATATCAACTAATAAATGGTATAATCTTATTTCTCTAACTAATTTACACTACTAGCTTCAAAATAGGGTCTAATTTGCTTCATACAAAGCTCAAGATCTATGCAAGAGAGAAAAACTAATCTCTATTTACTCACTAACCATCCATTAAAACTTAAAAAAAGTTTTGAGTAGCATTTTATTATCTCTACAAGCTCTCCACCAAAAGATCTGAGGTCAAAACCTCCCCCTAAGTAGAGCAAGTTTTGGGTGGAGCCCAAGACCTCCCAAGCCTTCCTTCTCGGGTTGGAGAGAGTGACCTGAGGAGGAAAAATATGGTTACTGCCTCTTATACGTTGAGCATTTGTTGAAGCAGCTGGTGATTGAGCCGCCTCTACAAATAGACACAACTTGTATTAACCGCCCAAATCAAAGTAGGGGCAGCTACTATTAGCCGTCCTGGCCTACAGTGCCATTAGTAGGGACGACTGCTAAGCTGTGGCCCGAGCATGCCCACTAAAGGAGTGGCTCCAATGCTAGCTGTACCTAAAAATAGTAGAGCATTGCTACAAAATCTTTTTGTAGTAGTGCATCATGCACTAGAACTAGGTTCAATGTAAATACAAACTGCGCACACATGGTTGATGTGCCCACATGTGAAGAGTGATGAGTGATTATCAATAAATGATCATGCTTCGGTGCACTCTAGTCTTATGTCGAAAATAGAATCAGTTTTTTGAGGCAGGCAATCAAAGGACTCCGTTAATTGCCGTATCCCAAAAATTGTTCTTTAGAGGCGGGCTAGTTAGCCTGCCTATATATAGAAATAAAATAATTAAAGAAAATACGACCCCAAATGATAGCCCATCCAGGGCCAGTGTCAAGCCCATCTACTGCCGCTGCGTCGCTGGGGCACAATCACCGCAACCACATACGCGTCTTATTAACAAAGGTAGGCTACTTAAGATTTCAGTAGTCAGACATATTATAAGGCCTGCTTCCGTAAATAGATTTTAGGAGATGATTGTTTTGTGACCGTATCTATAAATTAATTTTACGAGACAAGTAGTCATGATCGCTTTTGTAAATAAACACTCCACCTTCAAATGTCTGCCTCCAAAAGTCTTCAAGCATTTTATGAGACGGTTTGATTTTGTGATCGCATCCGTTAATAATGTTTGGCTAGTGTCTCATAAAATTATTTTTGTAGTAACATGAGATGGTCGATGGCAATGGGGAAGATCAATCAGAGTCGTGCTGATGGACTGGGATCATTATAGGACGGAAGTGGGTCTTGCGCCGGGGCTAGGTAGAAGACTGATCATGGTTGGCTAAGACTTGGGAAGAACAACCATCAAGAGTGTACATGTGGAGATGGTGGTAAACCGTGTTGACCAAGTTAAGACCATGATTGCCAAATTTTGCTAGCTTTGGGTTGTGGGAACTCCAAATAAAGTATTCTATCGCTTCCCGCTAAAATACAGGATCCGTGAAAACGATCGACAAAACAGCTCACTCGAAATTTAGGATGCCAAGTGCTTTTAGCAAACTGTTGGAGTTGCTCTAACAATCTCTACTGAGTTTACCTAGGAATTTTTATGTTTTTAATTTTTCCGAGTAAATGGTATTCGATCGGTTTATACAACAAACAGTTTTCATCCCTACTGGCTTATTTGGATGTATTCGTATCTACGTCAATCAATACATGCTCAAGTAGATTGTGGTAGAACTTAAACTGTTTTCTACCCAAATCTAATTCAACACATGGATTAAGGTGGATAAAAATGCATCCAAACAAGGCCACGACGGGACCAAAGTTGTAGTGTAGCTCCTTCTGGTTGGCAAATGTCAGCTTTGAAATTTTCGTTGGCGTTAGGGAAGGAAGTTTCCATGTGCCTTCTTCCATTGTCGCTGCACCGCTGCAAGCAAGTCTCTTTCACGCCACTAATTGATCAATATCCATTCCATTACATTATATTTTGTTGTGTCAACGGTGAACAAAGTATACCTGGCACCAGTGCAATAGCTATGAGCTACCATAAATACCTTCTGCAGCAGCTCGATCTGCATCCTCTGATCAAACCGCCCAGAAGCAGCACTATTTACAAATTCACAAACTGCGTAGATCAGACAAAACCAAGCAACTTAGCCAATCATGAGGATGCTCGAGTTCGAGGAGCCTCCATCGGAGATCACCCACGACGCCCACCCAGGGCACGCGCTAAAGCTGGTGACCACCGACGGCGCGCCGCCGTTCCGGTGCGACGGCTGCAAGGAGCCCGGCAGCGGCAAGGGGCGGCGCTACCGATGCAGCGTCGACGGCTGCGACTTCGACCTCCACATCGCCTGCGCCCTGGCAGCGTCCACTCTGAAGCACCCCCTGTTCGGTGACGACCTCGAGTTCGAGCTCCTCCGCGAGGCGCCGCCGCCGGTCGACAAGACGTTCTGCAACGCCTGCGGCTTCCGGGCGCCCGGCCTCGTCTACCACTGCTTCGACAAGGACCTGGACCTCCACCCGACCTGTGCGGCGCTGAAAGTGCAGACCGTCTTCCATGGCGGCCACGCGGTCCAGCTCTGCTGGGAGACCGGCAAGCACCGCTGCGTCGTCTGCGACAAGGCGCGCCGCCGGAGCTCGTCCTCCGGCGCCGCCGCCGCCAGCAAGTTCTGGGCGTACCGCTGGGGCTACGGCAGCACGCACGGGTACCTGCACGTGGCGTGCATGAAGAGGACTGCGTTCCAGAGCTGGGAGGAGGCCTACCAGGCCAGCGTCGGCGGCGGTCTCGTGGAGGCGAGCTTGCCGATGATGACGGCCGTGCTCTTGAAGAAGCGTGTGGACGAGGATACGGGCGGCGTTAGGACTTTCAACACGGGCATGAGCGGAGCCATGGCTAGCTTTGGCGGTGCCGGAACCATGGCTAGCTTCGGCGGTGGCGGCTGCGCTATCTAAAATATGTAGAAAATGTAAAATATACGTATAGTACATATAAATGATATGCGTATTGATCTGTTTTTTTTTTTTTTTTTTTTTTTTTTTTTGAACTACACGTATTGATCTGTTGTATCTGGTGTCTCCGTGGCTGGGCTGGCGATGGGAAACCCAAAAGAAATAGGCTAATCTCGTGTAAAAGGTAGAAAGAAGCTAATATGTCCGGCAGCCATAGCATGATATGGGCCTTATATAGTATATATAGCAGTTAATTTACAGATTTATTTGAAGAGCATTTTGCTAAAACAGCCTGGTCCACCTGTAAGATATATTTATATATATAGTGTATCTTACTATTACTAATTAGAGGCCCCAACGGAGGCTCCACGTTAATCCTTACCAGGCAGCTAAGAAAAAAGATAAATGCTAGAAATTCTCACGTTAATCAGAAACATCTAACCATCAAATGAAAAAGATAGCCATTTATAACCCTTAGATCTATTTTATTTTTCTAAAAAATTACCAAAAGATAAATGCTAGAAATTCTCACGTTAATCAGAAACATCTAACCATCAAATGAAAAAGATAGCCATTTATAACCCTTAGATCTATTTTATTTTTCTAAAAAATTACCCACCTCTGCCATTATAGATATTGTTGGGAAGAAAAAAGAAATCAACCGGACGTGGTCAAATCTCCAACGGCAAGGCAAATTCCATCATATTTATGGTCAGTTAATGTATTATTAACAAAAGCAAAATTACATTAATATTACGTAAAAATCTTGACTAGCCACGTTCTCATACGTTAAAACGTACGCCTAACATATGGGGGGCAGCAACTATCGTTCTTTTTTTTTTTTTTGCCGTTAATGGCCGTAGACATCACATTCATTAACCTATTATTAAACAAAAAAATCAGATTGAACTCTAATCTATAAAAAAATATGAGACACACACTCATACACCAAGAAACAACTTGCATCTGTGTGATACAATTATTATATATAAAAATAGAGGAGACGATTTTGGTCAACAATGAAAAAATACAAATCCATTGTTCAACATTTGTCATTGTTTTTATATAGCACTTCTACGTTTATTTTAATATAGGCATGCTAGATAATTTTTTTAAATTTTCACAATAATCATAAATATTTTGGCCAGTAATTTGGTATAGACTCTTATCGTCAGCACCAATAACAATCGTTGAAACTATTCTGTTCTATAAAAAATTTACCTACCTCAAGGCCATAATGGCTTCTTCATGTTAATTCTCACTAGACTCGTTTGAAAAAAAAGATAAATCCTAGAAATTCTCATATAAAATAAGCCCCTAATTTTACGTTGAAATTACATACTCTACTATTACCAAAACAATCCAAAATAACCCTCTCCATTTAAATCTAAATTAGCAACTCTTGCAGTTATGAAAGATATTTCAGAGTAACGCCTTAAATTTGTATACAAGCTACCTAGCTCAATCATTATGAAAGGTAATTCAAAATAATTAACTAAATTTATATCTAAATTATGCATTTCTACTAGAAAAAATAATTTAACTTAATCCCCCCTTAGATTTATAAATTACCCACCTCACGCTATTATGAATGTCAATGCAAAGTAAACCCCAAATTTGCATTCAAATTACTTATATATGCTATAAAGGAAGATAGCATATGTTACCATCTTTGATTTGTATCTCAATTGTCCACCTAAGTTGTTATAGAAAAATAAAAATATCATTCCATTCTACATCTAAATACTAAAATAAGTTATTGCAAACAATAATTAAATATCTATAAATTATGGTTGATATATTTATAAATTACATATTTTTACCATTGCAAAGTTAATAGTAAGCATAGTGCTATGCACAATATCCACCAAATAAAGATATATACATCAAGGTAAATATTTATTTAATAGCTTATCAAGTGTGGAAATATTGTTGTCTTAACTAAACACATAGTAACAATTCACTTTAAGTTACATTGATACGCTATCATAATAAATTTCATAAGTTATTAAATAATTTATATATTTGGACAAAAACCTTATGTCATATCAATGTGGTAATTCCATTTTAAGCACTATATATTTTAAAAATAGTATAGTCTATATAAAAACTCAAATATCCTCTCAAATCTACATCTAAATTGTCATAATCTTCACTTAAAAAAACAACCATAAAGCATATATGTGTCTACATTACTTACTCCTATTAATATTAATACACAAAAATTTGATTATAGTAAACATATATTTTATGCCATCATGCAAATATATTTTGCATGCACACGCGAGCAATAAATATATGTTATGTTTCCGCAATCATGACTTAGATATATCTATACATTTATTGATGTATCTATATTAATGCTAGAACCATTACTTTACATATTATTTCTTGATAAGAAATTTCAAACTTCATGAGAAGCAGAATAGAATTGTGCGGACCAAAGGCGGCTTTATGTTTGTAGCCTACGAGATTCCTTTAGAGTAAACAGTCATTATGAGGCTTAATATTAATACCATCTTGAGATTATTAGTACCGCTATCCAATCCTAGCTCCCACATCAACCTCTACCAATGATCTAAAGCAAAGGTTTTAAATGGTTCTTTAGTCATCATAATACTTAAGAGTGCAATCGATCTATGACCTAAAATGCTTTTATAAGGTAAAAATGAAGAATTAATAAGCATAGGAGTTTCAACTTAATATAAGTTAGGGATAAAATTAAAATCTATAGGAGCCAATAAGACTTTAGATTCATGATGTCATAAGATATGGGCTCCAACAAGATCACCATAGTTTATGCTAAGGTTAGTACTAAATCCGTGCTCAAGATACACAAAATTATCATACAAAGGAAATAATTATGGACGTTAATGAACAAAATACAGAGCATGATCAATAAGTTAGTCACAATTAGATAGAGGTTATAAACTATCTATTTATTATGCTAATTATGTAAGAAAATAAACAAAAGAAAGTAAATATATTAAATAAAAAATAATCCCTATGTTTCATAAGGTTCTAGCCCGTGCAAGAGCACGGGTTGATGGACTAGTTTTGCTAATTTGTGATCTTTGCATAGTAAAAACCTTGCCACACCTAAATATTACTCCTGCCTCCGCCACTGGACACAGGCATCTGCGGCCAATACATTTTCAGTTCAACTTGGGATAATCAATGTTGTAAAACATAAATTAAAGATTTCTTAGCCCCTACTCTTCCTGACTTTATAATAGAGCGTCCATTTAGATAAACTGAAATACGAAGACTATCCCTAGATACATGTGCCGACTGCCGAGAACTTAGCTTAAATATCACCTGGAAACTGGAACACGTCACGGTGGAGTTGGAAGAAGACGAGGACGAGAGGTCGTACAGTGTCAACCTGCTGCAAATGCCTCACCGGGGCAATAGTTGCCTGGGGTTCGGGACCGTGCAGTGTCGAGAATGTTGTCGGATGAATCGACAGGAAATTCGACGTTGTTTTCGTTGCCGTTGGCTAGGACACGGCGACATCGACCAGGAGGCCATGGTTAAAGAGTTGGGAAGGCTTGACCATTTGTGGCATTGCTAGAGGGTTCTAGCACCGTGGCGCCGAAGGAATGAGATGACAGACTAATTCTCACATGCAGGCATTATCATATCACTAATCTGCGTCATGTTGCCCTTTTTGGTTTTGTTGACCAAGACTCACATCCAGGCATTATCATATCACAAATCTGCTAGAGAGGCGTTAATTCTGCATGATGAGTCATGTCAACAAATGGTTTCTTGGATCTAGCAAGTAAGAGCATCTTCAAAAGCTTTTCCAAATAATCTACTCTCTAAATAATCATATAGAGATCAAGTTATTTGAATAAAAATCATTTTATGTATCTTTGTAGTCTCTAATAGTTTTTCTATTTCTAGTGGGTAGCCTAGAGAGCCATTCTCATTATCCATCTTAATTTTCCTATAGCAAGAAATCAAGAATAGAGAATACACTAGTACACAGAACCTCCACACAGGCGGTTTCCAACGCCTTTCCACAGGCGTTTTGGGGAGCCGCCTGTGTTGGAGCTATGTTGGAGGCAAGTGAAAATATGGCATTTCCATAGGCGGTTGCTTGAAAACCGCCAGTGGAAATGTATTTCCACAGGCGGTTCACTTAATACAGCCACCTGTGGAAATGGGATTTTCACAAGCGGTTCATTTAAGTGAACCGCCTGTATAAATGGGTTTTCCACAAACGGTTCGTTAAGAGAACCGCTTGTATTATTTTTTCCCACCCAAATTCATTTGAATTTTTATTTTTTATTTTGGCGCCCTCTCTCCCTCCCTCCCTCCCTCCTCTCTGTCCCCCCTCCTCTTCCTCCCTCCCTCCTCTCTCCCTCTCTTTCTTTCTCTTACTATGATCAATACAAAGACTATTTAATTATGAGAATATCAACATAAAAGTAATTATATCATACAATTATTTACATATATACACATTAACAATTTAATTACATCATATATTATATACATCAAAGTTGTTTTCTAACCACGATATGATAATAAAGTTTACATTCAACATTATTCTAATAATCATTTCGACTCAATTTTAGAGCGCTAATGTCCCTTAGCGCTCTAAACTCCGGCCTCCCTAAGGGGCTATCTGCATGGTGATATTTTTCCTCCATAGGAATGATCTCTCTCAAGATAAATAAGCATAGGTCCTCAACTATTCCATAGAGAGTTTTCTCGTTGAAGTTTTTTGACTTCGATTCTTGATACGCCTGAAAAGAAAAACATTATAAATATATTTGCACTTTGTCTACAATATATTTGCATCTATAACGATATAATTATAGAAATAACACTTAGTTGTATCTTGTTAGGGTTCGTGATGTACCGTCCATTTGTTCTCATGAACTCGCATACATAGAATCCACAGTGCATAAAACCGACTGGTTGCTTGTGGCACTACATAAAGGCCATCCAGTTATTTACTTGCAACAATGTCTTTTGTACTATATATACATGCATGATATGGATTCATAAATTTACGTACCGGCCACTTCTGAAACATGTTTAGTGAAACATGCTTCTTGGACTGGTCAAACACTACACCTCTGAGCTTATAGAATCTATAGCAACTATGATCCAAAAAACAATGTGTTAGTAATGCTTAAACTCTCATCAATAAAAGGATGCACGCTAGCTTATGTTGGCTTACCGTTCTAATAAGCTCATGAATTTTGCATATCGTTCAGAGCTATAGTCTATGGAGTCAAAGACCAGCACCCTTGCGTCCCTAGGATAAATAAAGAAGCATATCCAGTGGTCGCTGCACGATCGGACCAGAATTGTTATGCGTGTTTAGAAACTGATAATTAATTTAATGTATGTATATAAACTCATACTTACTTAAAGTTATAAGGGGCAACTATGACTTCCCTGTGTTGGTGCTGAAGCATTGCATGTCCTATGTAGGTGGCGTATTGTATTTCCTGTTTCTTCTCCAGTTCTATCCTTTTCTTGGCAGCTTCTTCTTCTGATAACCCCTTCAATTCATCGCTGTCGTGTCCAATCCGGAAGGTGTGCTCGTTCTCACATATTTTTTTGGGCTAAGGTACCCAGCCCTTTGGCTCTCATTATTACTTGGTCTAGGACCATTATGCACCTCATCTAGATCATATTGCATTCTGCAAGGCACAATTGCATGTTAGAAGTTTAATCTTAATATAATTCAATAATAATAAACAATGTTTGTGTTAGTACAAGAGCAAGACTTACAACGCAAAAACTCGTTACGAGCTAAACGTCGAGCCGCTTGAGGTTCATCATCAACCACATGTCCTCGAAAGTAATGAAAGCCGTATCTCGTTCACTTCTGAAAGCCGACGGTGGTATATTCACTTGGATTGCGTTGATGCCGACAGAAGCTGCTCTCATGTACCAGTCATGAAGTCTTTTAATACCAGCCGGGAGCTTTTTGAGTTTATCCCAACTCAGTAGAGGCCTGCCCGGTATATATGTAATAGGGATGTTTTGATAATCATCCCATATTGGCTTCCTGATCTCCAATGCTCTGATCTCCAAACCTTTTGCCGACTTCACCTGCTCAGCTAAGTCCACGATACGTGACTTGCGAGTCTCCCAATCCCTTCCAAAAATTTAGCAGTGCCGGTAGTTTTTTCTTCGGCTCGTAGGGGGATACCAATTTGGGAATTAAAAATTTCTTCGCCTTAGGTTTTTGTTGGGTCTTCATTTGGTGGCGACGGTGGTGTCCAAGGCGAAGCGTCGATGTCTTTAGGCGGTGGGGAAGAAGCAGGCTCATTGATTGGTGTAGTTTGTGGTGGAGACCCCGCTGGTTTCGGTGTTGACGGTGGGGTTTGAAATGGATCAGCAACATGGGGTGATGGTGGGTTAGGATGAGACTGGCCAGATAGGGCTGGTGTTGGGTCTTGAGGGCGGTCGAGAGGTGCTGACTCCTGAGTTTCTGGCAGGGCTTCAGAGGAGGTTGGTGGTGGCTGGTTCAACTGGATGTCTCGTCGAGGCCATAGGATGAAATTATTAATGGCCTGTCCGAGTGTCTCAATACCCTCGGGGCCAGATATTTCTAGCAAATCATCCTCGTAGCCTAGGACGACCATCACCACTTCTACCCTGCAGTACTCTTTTGGTGTAGGATCACCATGATAGTCACGTCCGGGGATCGCAAAGTCCGTGGCTACCTCCCTTGTACGTTGATGCTTCATACCATATCGTATGAGCAGTTTACAAGGTGTCGGCCCATTGATGTCATCCACTAGGTAGCGGTGTGTGGTTCCCGTAGACCCCACACTACTTGAAAAGGAAGGAGATTGAGCGGACCTGGCAGTGTTCATCTCCTGAGTTCCAGGCAAGGGTTGTGCTGGGACGAGTTGTGTTGACATTTACTACCGTCATTACTAAAAAGCAGAGATAACTTCTACCCCTAGCAACAACGCCAGAAATGCTCGGTATATAATTAACTTGTCATTTAGCAACTAGCCACCTCTTTATTACTAACATTCCTAAACATGAATAGGTTGTCATCCCTAATTATATTGCTAGCAAATTATTATAGATTTACATGTACTAATGTGACTAGGCAGATATAAAAGATATGAAGATAATATGATTGTAAACTAAATGGGTTCTGCAAGTGGACAGATAATTATACCGTTGTAGCATTTTACCTAGGGAGTTCATCCAGGTTGTCGATTTATATTTATACCACTGGGAAAGCTATGTAATAAACTATAATCTATTATATTGATAAGAGACTATATAGGATGAATAGGTGATATTACCAATGTCATCTAATCTACTCATAACAGGCAGAGGTCACAAGATAAATATGGATAAATATGGGTGATAGCATAATCATCAAGTATCATAATTATAGATAATCATCAGAGCATCTACTAGTCATAATCATAGTTAGCCATTGGATAAACTAGGGAGTCAGATCTAAGGTAATTCTATAACTACATCAATGAATAACTCTAATTAGTACAATTACATCTAGAAATCATTGTTAAGTTAACCCTATATCATAATCACATGTAAAGAGGCATCAACTAATGAGGGTATTAAGACACAAGGGTCACCTCCTTCGCGACCGTGCCCATGCTAGTCCTACGTACGGAGGGTGGACTATAGAGGAACCAACGCAGCTGTCACCTGCGTGGACTACCACACGTCCCGGCACGTCAGGGTGCACTCGCAGATAAACAAGATATTTAGACACCACGTCTACATATTGTCTATCATCTACCCAATGATCGATTAGGTAAACATTATACGAGCAATTACATGAATTCAATAAGATCAAACCAACTATCCTAGACATATAATCAAAGTAGACAATAACTATTGCAATTAAGAATATATGAATCTATTAAGAGTAAAGTCTCCCTATATATAATGAATACAATAAAGTAAGAACTAGATCTATTACCGAACTCTTGCGCTCCAGACCGACGCTAGGGCTCCAGATCCTGATGAAGAACTAGATCTCCTCTACTTCTAATCTAGCTAACTAGAACTATGAACTAGAAGGCTCTTGATGAACTAGAAGGCTCTTGATGCTTGACGGCTTGAGGCCTTGATGAATAATGAATTGGCTCTCTCCAGGAGGGGTCTACCCATGTATTTATAGTCCGGTGGGATGCGCGTGCGCCGCAGGATCAAACCGACGTAACCAAGGGCCGAGATGCATCAGGAGAGGCGGTGGAGGAACATTCCAGAAGGGGGGCCATAACCCTAACCCTAGGGCGCTGCCCGGCCCCATGGTGGGGCTGGCCGGCCCCACCTGGCGGCGGCCTGGCCCTCCATTGCTTCGGGTGTCTTCTAGATGGTTCCTGAGTCTTCTCGTGATGTTTCCCGTAGTGGATAAGTTTCGTGTTTATTTTGCACTTGAATCCCTCTTTTCAGCTTTTCTGAAATAAACCCTGGAAAATACAGAATATGCAAAACTCATGGAAATTGTCAGTTAAAACCCTAGACTAGTGTGTTTTCATGTTTTGTTTTGGGTCTAAAGTTCTAATGAAAGTTGACGTTAACCACCGTCAACAATTCCCCCAAGCTTACCTTTTGCCAGTCCCTTGGCAAACAAACTAAACCTAATTGTTATTGTATTTGGATCAGGAGTTGCTACAATATTATTATACTTTCAAGTACACATGCTCTCAAACAAGAATTTCCTCCGGATCAAACAATGTATGCTCTAACCTTCAAACTTACTCATTTCACCTTAATATGGGGCTTCACGGCTTTTGCATAAGTCTTGAGTAGTCGAAAGATAGAACAATCAAGCTAAGTACTACGTCTCAAATTCTTTGCTATACCAATATTCCGGAGTTTTTTATAAGTTTTCAAAATAAAACTCAGAGCTTAATTGTATGACACCCTCAAGTCTCTCAATGTATGTGGTATTTATGGTTCTCTCTTGAGGCATTAATGATGTTATGCCTCCTATAGCTAAAGGTATATATGGTAGAGCTTATAGGAGTGTCAATAACAAGGATAGGCATACTTGCAATGCATGTATTGTAAAGTCAACTAATGGATCCATAGAGAATCGAGGTATACAATCAAACCAAGATGTGCATGTGTATGGAGTATGGTGGATAGGTGCATATGTGGTATTTGTGGCTAATTTCTATTTCTAGGGTTGCTCTTTGGGAATAGCTCTCTATTGAAACTTTTCAGGGAAAGACATGGGCTATCTTTATTATTTATTTTTTTTTTATTCAGGGGAGGCGGGCATTTAGTACCCATTATTTTAATTACTGGGACACTTGTCCATCTTTCACTCCCCTCTTTCTAGCTACATGCATTCTTTGAATACAATAAATGAATCGAGAGATATAATTAGGACTTAGAGCATTAAAGACAGGGGTTATCCTATAGGGTGATTGTATATTTTTGTGTCCTCTCCCAGTGTAGGAGGAGAACATTTTATGATGAACATATATGAAAATATGGTGAATGATTGCGATTACTCCTAAAGTAGGAATAATGCATATGTGGACTGGAGTGTGCAAGTGTTTCTTAGTTTTAAAAGCATAACGAGACTCTCTCAAGGTATACAACATAGGTTGACTGAACTCAATGCAAAGCAAGTAGCTTAAATGTGAAAAGGTTTTTTCTATCCTCTAAGATATTAATTCTGGCTTTGGTAGAAATTCACATTTTGTCATACAAGAGCTCATCATGTGAATTTTAAATTTTTAAAATAAACCTCTAGAACTTAGTAATGCTTGGAATAAGATAAATAGCGGCTCAAACTTCGTGAATCATATCGATCAACTACCTAGACTTAGCGCAAGCGTATGCCTCCACAATTAAGATTCAGAATAAATTCTTCAATTAAAACAACCATGTTTAGAACCAGGGAGATTTAAGTTTGGTAGCTAGGTACTTGGTGAGCATTATAACAGAGCAACTATTCATCATCTCCAAGACAAATTTTTATGTTCATCAATCTTTAATTAGCTCTAGCCGGGACTAACTTTAAATTATACTATGTATATGACTAAGTATTTGTTTTGTTTTAATTTATTATATATCTTTTTATGGTGTTATATTAAACACCTGATAAAAGACTCTATGACTTTGTGGACCTTCATGTGCCTACATATTTTTGGTATTTTATGAATATCTATATAAAGTAAATTAATAATCACCTAGGTGTAGTCACCTGATAACTAGGAGATGCTCCTCCCCCAAGCTGGATGGTTGCAATATCTGATGTAGACGTCCTTCAAAGCGAGCTAGCCAGTAGCGAACCCGGTGGTTACCACCGATAGACTCTCTCCTAACTATGATATTCTTCCCCGCATAAATACTCCACAAAAAGAAACCTAAAACTCGAGGCTCGAATTTAACAATGGGTTAGCGGTCACCAAAGAGTAATTGATCTCCTTTATGAGCTAGCTTTAAGGTTGTCTAACAGGATTTTACTTTTCTCTTCTTTTTGAATTTTCTATTTATGATGCGGGAATTTAAATATGAATGCTATATTTTGTCATTTTTATTTTATGCCACCACAGCGGATGTTCCTTCGAAAAATACCATAGGGTATCCACATGGGGCTTTATGATGCAATGAGTAATGCAGTAAATATTTTTGTTGTTTTTATATCTTTTAGTGTGTAAAAAAAATTATGCTACTAAATAAATTGCAAATGCATTTAATGAGATAACTACCATTCTAACCTTATGGCTAGGGTACGGAATTTGAAGTCTACCGACAGGACTTAGATAGAGGAGAACACTTACTCAGTGGGTTCATCGTCTGAGGTAACCTCAGTCAACTCCCCGTCTCGTGGTGATACGTCACGTGCGTCTTCCTTCCATCTCGCTTCTGTCTCTTTTGCTTTTTTCTTTTCTAGTTCCAACTCTTCATCTTTGTTCTCCTTCTCCCACGCTTCTAATCGTGCTAGGATCTCTTCTTTCTCTTCCTTGGCGATTTGGTCCATCCTTTCAGCTTCTTCTGCCCACTCACTCCAGTGGGGTGCTCGTGTGTTCTCTTGTTGCTCCTTGTAGCAGTCCTCATACTTCACTATCTTGCCCAGAAATTCTTCCCAACTGTAGTGAGGCTGGGCAGCCTGACGGTGGGCTTGGCGTCTTCTCCTGTTGCGTTGCTTCCTGATCTGTTCCTGGTTAACAAGTGTTCTGAATTGGCGTACCTTTCCAGTGGGCAAGTTGAAGTGGATGTGTCCGGACTCAATGTAGATGTTCGCGTTGGCTGTGTAGAGGAACGGTCTTCCCAAGAGGATCGGGGAATCATCGTCTCCCTACATGTCAAGAACTAGAAAATCTGTAGGTACATATTGTCCTTGTCGGTGTTTGACCACCGATAGCCTGCCACGGGGTTCCTGTAGCAGTTGATTCGGATCTCGGCGAACAACTAGAACTCGGCGGTTTCACGCAAGAGACACACGGTTTATCCTGGTTCGAGCCCTCGTCGTCGAGTAAAAGCTCTACTCCAGTCGGCCTTGGCCTTTTGCGTTGGATTGATGTCTCATCGTCTATTGTTCGTCTGTTGCAAAAGAGGGTGCTCTGGCTCCTTTTTATAAGAGGAAAAGAGCCAGAGCTATGGTTTCTAGTCCTAGTCGGATCCATAGGAAGTGTTCTGTTCTGATTACAGAGGTTACTTTCTATTTGTCTCACTAGGATGGTCCGTATTCTACTCAGATCCGTCCTTCTGGCCCTTGTCCTGGCGGGAGCCGTGCTGGTGAGTAGCCGCCTACGTCCCGTATCGACAAGCCCCCGAGCATTTCGAAGTAGAACTCGGGGAGCACCTTGCTTCTGGAGTGATGCTTCGAAGTGGTCTAGCTAAAGAATTGTTCCCTTTTGTGCGCCGTAGGCGCACTCATTGAGTGTAGCCCCCGAGCCTCTTGCTACTTTTTTAAGTAGCTGGAGGATCTTAAGACAAAGAAAAAAGTTGAGGGTGTATGCCCTGTAGCCCCCGAGCCTTCGTCCGAGTTGTTTTTGTCAGAAAAGAAGTCGGGCGATGGCTTTCGGTCGACGTGCACCCATAGGCGCACTCATTGAGTGTAGCCCCCGAGCCTCTTGCTTTTTGGAACAAAGAGCTGGAGGGTCGAGTAGCACGATGTCTTTTGAAATTGTAGCCCAAAAGTAGTCGGGTGGTGGCTTTTTGATTGACGTGCGCCTATTGGCGCACTCAATGAGTGTAGCCCCCGAGCCTCTTGCTTTTTGGAACAAAGAGCTGGAGGGTCTAGAGTGGCATGATGGCTTTGAAGTTGTAGCCCCTGAGCTTGAATTCTTTTCCTGAAAAGTAGTTAGGTTCTTCTTTAGCTGTCGCCTCCGAGCTTTTTCCGAATTAGCTGCAGCCTCCGAGTTCTTTCTTAGCTGCAGCCCCCAAGCTTTTTCCGAGTTCTTCCTTAGCTGCAGCCCCTGGGCTTTTTCCGAGTTCTTCCTTGGCTGCAGCCCCCGGGCTTTTTCCGAGTTCTTCTTGTGTAGGAATCGGACAACGGCTCGTGACTTCGCTTTTACTGTCCTTTATGTCTGCTTTTATGGTTGGGCGTTGGCAGCTGGTGGTATAAAGGCTTTTTTTGTCTTTGGGATATGCCCGGAATATACTCTTCTGTTGCTCTCTTTACTTGCCTTCTTTTTATTGTCCTTGTCAATGCTTTTCTGAATTGGTAAGCTTGGTCCATGTACACCGATCTTGGCCTATAAATTGCACTTCCCTTTCGGTTGTTTTCAGAGTCTTGTAGTATGCTTCTTCCTGTTCTTGTGGCAATGATAGTTTGCGAGGTTGAACAGCCCCCGGGCTTCTTTCTTGTTCTTCCAATATGGTCTATTTAGTGGGTAGAAGAATTCTTGAGATAGGGATTAGAGGCAGACTAATCTCGGAGTAGCATTGTGATTGGAGGCTCGTTACGCTAGGTAGAAGAAGTCTTGAGATGTGCCTTATGCTTTGGTTCATTTTGCACTCTTAGTTCTTCTTTTCCACTCGCCCGGACATATGCTCTAGTGGGAAGGTTGCCGATCCGCCGCGATCCTCTAGGCGTGGCGGTGCAAAAAGCGACGACCAACCAACGCAGAGCCGGAGCCCTCTTGTTCACATGGGGTCCGATTCAACTTGTGGCCGGAGAGGCCTGATGTGATGCTTGAGAAGCGGTGCTACTTTTGGCGATCTTAGATGCTTATTTGTGTTGGTGTATCTAGGTTGCTTTGGATCCCTTTCGGCCCGGACTTGTCTCGGGAGGTAGTCCGGGTTGGCAATGGCTATCACCTTGGTTGTCTGGGGGTTCTGCGTAATTGTTTTCTATGGTAGAATTCCACTGGGTTCCTTGTAGCTATTGCTTTGGTTTTCTTCTGAATTCGATGGGTCCTGTAAGACTTGTAACCTTGTATCCTGTATTGTTGAAGAATATTTGATCCTGCAATGATCCGAGTTGTTTTGTCCTGAGTTTATGGTTGTCCGCCTTCGAGCCGACTTGTTTTTGGTTGATATGAAGACTGTATATCTTTTAGTAGACTTGTTTTGGCTCAGAGGTTGACCGGCTTTCTTCGACTGGAGTTGTTGGTGGCCGTCTTCTTTTGGGTCGACTTGTTATGATAATATTGGCAAAGCTATCTTTCCTTGTAACGACACGCGATTTTATCGTTGGTGGGTAACGGGATAAAGACCGTTATTCCGTGATTTAAGCGTTCTTGGGCCTTTCCCATTCTTCGCGCCTTGTATCCGTTGGCCTTTTTACCGTTGCCCCTTAAGTGGGCCTTTTAAGACCGGTCTATAAATTAGGCTGCGTTCTTGTTCTTCTTCTTTACCTTGCCTTTGCTTCACGAAACCCTAGCGCCGTAGAAAAAATCCCCAAATCTTTGCTCTTGCATTGCCGCCACGCATCCTCTTCTTAGTTTGGGTGCTTGATTCGTTGCATGGGAAGAAAGAAGGTGGCTTCCAAGAAGTCGGTAGTTGAGAAGTCTGTTCTTGAGGAGGAGGTCGACGAGCAGCTAATCCCGAGTTTGCTGCTATGAAGGCCATTGCAAAGAGCTTCCCCGCCCCGACTACCCAGGAGAAGCATCTGGTTGAGCCGCAGGACTTGGGTATGATCCAGCCTAAGGAGTTCTCCGGTTGGGTTGCGCCTGGTGAGCATCGTGTCCCTGTTCCTCGCCCAGGGGAGATTGTGCTTTTTGTTTCTTTTATTCGTGCCGGGCTTTGTTTGCCGGCTTGTTCCTTCCTCCACCGTTTTCTTCGCTTCTTTTCCATCTCTCTTCATGATCTTACCCCGAATGGGGTTCTTCATCTTTCTGTTTTTGTCCATTTTTGTGAGACTTTCCTTGGCATTCCTCCCTCCCTCAATTTATTCCGTTTTCTTTTCCGTCTCAAGCCGCATCCCCGCAATGATTCCCTCCACACCCTTGGTGGATGTGGGATCCAATTCCGGCAAGGGCGTAAGTCGAGCCACTTCTTTGAGTATGACCTTGTTGATTCCGTGAAGGATTGGCGGTCCGAGTGGTTTTATGCTGGTAACCTTGATGGTGGTGCTGGTGCTCCAGCGCTCCAAACCTACTCGGGTGTCCCGCCTGTTTCTAATGATCGATGGGAGAGAGAGCAGCTTACTTCTGCCGAGTTGTCTCTTCTTGAACCTCTTTTCAATAGGATTAGGTACTTGAAGCAGAATGGCTTGTCTGGTTTTGCTATTGTGGCAAGTTACCTCCGTCGCCGAGTGCAACCTTTGAAGGCGCATGAAAACTTTGGCTTTGAGTACTCGGGCGCCGAGGATCCCTCTCGTATGGTGGCCACGACCGAGTTGTCAGATGAGGAGATGCTTGTTCGTCTCCAGAAAATTTTGAAAGGCGCGTCGGTGGTCCCAATGATTGGTTTCGAGTACTCCGCTGATCATCCTCCCCCTGCTGTGAGTATTTCTTCTTATTTGTATCTATATTTCCGAGTTCTTTTTGACTGAGATTTGACTAGTTTCTTGTTTTTTTTTGAAGCCTTTTGGCAGGGATTTTAATGTTGATGCCTCCCTTTATGTTGATGGGGAAATTGCTCCTCTTCCTGCTCCTCCGGCTGATTTTGGTCGTTAGGTAATTGAAGACCGAGTTGTTTTGCCTGGTATTTCTTTGATGGAGCCTTCTCTTCAGTATGTTCCTTATCAGCCGGTGGCCCTTCCTCGAGTTACTCGTGCCGGTGCTAAGAGACCTGCTGCGGGAGATTCTTCTTCTTCAGCGGCTCAAAAACGGGCGCGTTCTTCTCTTTCTCCTCCTCAGCCATCAGGTAACCTTTTGATAGGTGAGAGGTTGTTTGTTTTTACTTTTGCTCGCTCTTTTTTGGAAAGTAGTCTTGATTCTTCTCTTTGGTAGGCCTTGTATCTGTTCTTCTTTTTGATGAGGCTGAGGATGTTGATGATTCTCCTCTTCTTCGTCGGTAAGTGTTGTCTTTTTGGCTTTGGTATACATACTTCTTTGTTATTTTTGTTCTGACTTGGCTTTTTGTAGCCCTCGTGTGACTTCTTCTCCTTCTCTGGCTTTGGAGTCCTTGCCGGGTGCTCCTCCTTCCACCGTCGAGTTGTTGGTGGGTTTAGATGTGATTATGCCGCCTCCGCCTCCTCGTCCTCGACTTGCTATTCGCCGTGCTCCTAGGTCAGTGCCGACTTCTTTTCCTTCTTTTGGTGTCATTTGTCTTTAGCTTCTTTTGTTCTTGTAGGTCTTTAGCTTCGGCTTCTGATTCTGAGAGGACCGTGAGTGTTGGAGCTATGGGTCAGGCGTCTGTGCCTGATCCTCATCCGGCTGTGGATTCTGTCCCAGTGGTGGCTTCATCTTCTTTTCTTTGGGACTTCTTCTTTGCTGGTCGTGCAAGCGGTTGATTCGACTGCTTTTGTGGCAGAAAAGTTGCCTCTTGCCTAGCCCTTGACTTCTTCTAGGGTTGGGAATTCTCCTTCTTTGTCTCCTTCTTATGCTCCTTGGGATTCTATTCGTGATTTGAAGCTGATGCAGGATCTGGAGGAGGATTTCAATCCGAGTTCCCGCCTTAAGAAGCTTGAGGCTGAATTCAAGTCTTTTTCTAAACAGTTCCAGGTAGGATGACTTGTTTGCTTTATTTCTTGTCTTGTCTTTTTCTTATCCTTCTTTTTCTTTATGTGCAGGAGTATGTCAGTGATTCTGACCTCTTTTTTGGCTCGTCTGAGTCTCAAAAGAAGTTGTTGGATGAGATGGCTTCTCTGCGGCGGGCGCTTGATGAAGAGCGTCAAGGACGTCAGTCTTCGGAGACTGCCTTGAGAGCTCAGGTTGCTGCTGCTGTTGATTCCGAGAAAAAAGCTTCTCGGGATCTTCAAGGTATTTTGTAAATGCTTTTTTGTTGCGTATAGTTTTGTCGTTGCTTTTTCTCTGACTTCTTTCTGCTTTCTTTTGTAGCTTTGAAGAAAAAGTACTCAGAAGAGACTGAAGCTTTGAAGCTTGAATTGAAAACCTTCCGCAATGATTCGGAGAAGGTAAAGGCGGATGCTGAAGAAACTTTAGCCCAGGCTCGGCTGATTAGGCGTGGTGCTGATCGAGATCTTTTGCAGGCTAAGGCATCGATTGAAAACTTGTC
>JADLZL010006796.1:0-58825 GCA_015844335.1 Chrysopogon serrulatus | reverse complement strand
CGCCTCGAACTCGAACCGGAAAACTGAAGCCATGGACACGTCTACATCGACGCCATGTTAATATCTAATCTAATTTTATTATATGTGCTCCTGCGATCTTTCCACGCTGTTTCGACCGCAGAGTCTCCGGTAATCTGGCGGACCCAAATTTTCCACGCTCGATGGGACTGGATATCGAGTGGGCAAAAAAGGATTAAAGGCTCTGTTGCGTGAGCGAGGATGATGAGTCCGGACCGGCTAATGGCATGCTGACACCGGCCGTCATCGCACGATCGTCTCACGTACGCAGACGCGAGTACGCTACTGTACGCAGTACACGTATACGTACGCGAGAGCGGAACGTGCCAAGCCAATGACTTTTCCGGTGCCTTCAACGCATTAGCGAGCTGATTTTTTTTTTTTTTAACGAAATAGCTGCTGCTGGCTTCATGACCGTCCATCAGGTTTCTTATTTTAGGTCCACGAGAGCACCGCGACAAAACGCTTCCAAGCTTTTATTTGCACCAAAACTTTCCCACAAATCAGGCTTATCAGGGGACAGAGACGGCTAGCACGTAGTAGGAGTACTAGCTGGCCAGTGGTGGCAGCAGCATACACTGAATCTGGAGCCTTGCTGCTGAGACTTTTCAGACTTCAAAAAGTTCGTGTTTTCGGTTGCGTTACGACCTTTAATTTCTATATATACAAGTACTACAAGCGCCATGTGATGTGTACAGTACGTGCACCGTGGATTATTAATTGTTTGTAGTAGTCTCGTGAGTTTCAGACTTTGTTCGTGGGGATAAGAATGAGATTTCCGTGATGAATCCACATCTTTTTTGGCATCAGTGTCTAGTGTAAGGCATGCATCATTCGCGGAATCGACATGGACGTGTGGCGCCAAGTTGTGTGCCCAGTATTGGGTTCACTGCATCCAGGCCGGAAAACGAAACCCCCCACCTGAACGGAAAGTACTTTCATGCCGAGCCAAGTCATGGTGAATTGGTGGTGATCGGCGATGATCCTCAGCATGGAGGCATCAGGCATGGATAAAATATGAGCACCATATTCTGCACATTTGTGTACAAGAGAGACTATGGAATGGAACCGGCCGCAAAGTGACAGCCACTCAACCATTCCAGGCAGTTTTCTTGATCACCTCTCGCACATGTGTAATCGCTGAGCCAAAGCCGTTGTGTCTTTTGAGCTCCGCGTGTGCTTGTAAGAACTCAGCTGGTGTGTTTAAGTGCTGTAACTTTATAATAATAGCCTAATTCTATGTTTTGTAGATGAAGTCGGCTATGAACTATCTTTTATCTTAAAAAAGTCATTTGGATATCACGTTTCGAAAAAAGAGGTCTCCATGCATTCAGTTGAATGGAGTTAAAAAAAAACATTTAAAGATGTCATTTTGATCGGTCAGTATATGCAGGATGGAAATAACATCTAATTGACTATTTTATGTGCGACCTGTGGGTGATCTGCCGTGTTGCACCCTTGGATCGGAGAAAGCGAGTCCAACAATTACAAGACAAACTGCTGAACTAATTTACAAGAAAGGAACGAAAGAAAAAGAACAAACAGCTTTTGCCGCCGCGATGCTAATAATGGTACCTAAGACTGTAGGATATTCCTGCTCCATCGTAGATTGCACACACTTGGCTGCTAACAAAGCGCACTGGTGATGAGCCACTTGGCCAATATAGTACACGCATGCTCCAGCTGGCCACAGGCCCAGTGTATGCCTGCGCTGCATCGAGCGACGCATATGTAATTCTGCATGCAACCGCACGACGGAGAAAAAGACATCCACGGCACTCCAAACACGAGGCTTTTAAATTTCAACCCGTCTAGATGCCATGAACTCCTTGTATTGTTGGTCACAGATCAGCGTCCAGATGAAGGCCCACGCACGGCCTGCCACGTCAGCGTGGGAGCACCCAAAGTTTTGCCGCCTTGCGATTATCAGGACTGCAGCAGTGCAGCTGCCAGTGCTCACAGTAGCGATCCTTTCTGGGCTTCTGTTCTGTCCCAATGGGGAACCTGGTTCTTGCTCGAAACCATTTTTTTTTTTTCCTGATATAAAGTAAGGTAATCCTGCAGGTTTGCTCTGTTTGGTTTGGTTTTTGCCCAATTGCCCACTGGAAAGTGTCTTCGAGGTCAGTAGTGCGTCATGTTCATGGACATAAATTTTCTAGCTGGTACTAGGAGCTAGTAGTACCTACTAGTAGCAGAGAGGTGCTTGAGCTTCTGCCACTGAAGATAGATGGCAATATGCAATGGCCTGTGCGGGCGCACCTCTCGGCACTGCAATACGCTGCGCCGCCGTTTTGTAAAGAGAAACCGCTCGCGCTTAGCAGGACACGTGTCGCCTGTGGATTCATGGAAACATTTTGTTGTGCTGCTAGCTTTACCAGCAATGGCAGCATTGCAGCATCAGATGATCTCTTTGGCTTAACCTTTTCACTTTCTATAAAGAAGCTTTATAGGAAAGATTTCTATTTTGAGGTGCACACACGAAGGCCGAGAAAGGCCCACAAATACCATAGATCTCGTACGTCACCATAAGAGCCCACTGACAGCCCACTGTCCATCCGGGAAACATTTGGCCCATGAACAAACTGTTTCGACCTAGAGTTCTCTTGTGGCCCACAGTTCTCTTTTGCTCTCCCCACGTTCGCTGTTTTCTTTTTCACTTCTGATTTCTGAACAAACGTTATATATTTGTTGGTCCATTTCAAAGTCAATATCAATCCAACTTTTTGGTCAAGTTTACAAAAAGTACCATATTATATATTTGTTTCTCCATTTACATGTACATGTTCGAGTAAATATATTTTGTTAAGACATATTCCAGGAAGAATTTAGTAAATGAAGATAAATCACTGTATTTTTTTTCTATAAAACTGATCAAATTTATATAGAACAAACTTAATATAAACCAAGTGACCTATAAATTTCTATGGATGGAGTAGAACACAATCTTTCAATAACTTATTGAATTATTAACTAGCTTTTACTTATTGTAAAATATTTTCTCGAACAAGATTGAGTTCCAATGGAAGTGAAGCTTCTTCTAAAAAGAATGGAAGTGAAGGTGGAAAGCCTTTTGTTATAAGATAATCCTTGTTAACCCATTTACCTAGAACCCCTCTTATTTTCAGCTGGAAAATTTCCCTCGTTAGGTGAAGCAAATATTTGTTGTTTATATGTTTCAAGAGCTTTGCATACTTTCTACGAAAAATGCTCTACTTTGTTTTTACTAAAAAGTCTAAATCACCCCTTCAACTATATAGTGGGTGGAGGGACTTTACCCTCCCAACTATAAAACCGAAGTTCTACCCCAAGAACTTTTAAAACCGGTCAAATTACCCCCCATAGAAGCGGTTTTGGACGATGGAAAAGGCTACAGTAACATGGTTTTGTCTTTTTCTTTTTTATTTATTTATTTTGAATCTTTGAAAAATCATAGAAAATCATAGAAAAATCATAAAATAGAAAATCTAATTTTGTTGGACTCCACATCAGTAGATCTACACAGTGAACATATAATAAAAATACGATTTTAGTATAAAATTTTTGCTATAATTTTAGACCTATGTTTTTTTTGTAATTAAATAGAATAATTCATAGCCGTAATTTCTGTGGCCGAATTGTGGTGAAATTTTTTATGGTGAGCTTATTATGATATGCTTGAACTGTAGTAAAAATTTTATACTTATTGGATCATATGTAACTTAGTTATAGATTTATTTAGGTTTATACTTAGGTTTATGCTTGTTTAATATAAATAAATCTATAAATGATCCAATAAATATGAAATTTTTACTACAATTTAAGCATATCATAATAAGCTCACCATAAAAATTTAACCACAATTCAGCCATAGAAATTACGGCTATGAATTATTCTATTTAATTACAAAAAACCATGGGTCTAAAATTACAGCAAAAAAACTTTGTACTAAAATATTCTATATTATATGTTCACTGTGTAGATCTACTAATGTGGAGTCCAACAAAATTAGATTTTCTATTTTATGATTTTTCTATGATTTACTATGATTTTTCAAAGATTCAAACCATAAATAAAAAAAAAAAGACAAAACCATGTTACTGTGATAGTACCACCGTCCAAAACCGCTCCTAGGGCTAATTTGACCGGTTTTAAAAGTTCATCCGGGGTAGAAACACACGTTTTATAGTTGGGAGGGTTGGAACTCACCCACTATAGTTGAGGGGATGATTTAGACTTTTTCCTTTGTTTTACTAGAAATATTTTGTTTTTATATTTTTTTTAGGTAAGCGATGTGCTTTCAAGCCAGGAAGGTGGGAACAATTTCCATTTGTTCTTAACTACTACAAGTACTCAGGAGCAAGTGGTCGCTTGCCTTTTGTGCTGGCCATAGAAGTTGGTGGGAAGCCTGCAGAAAAGGAAGTCACAGGCCTTGGTCCAAAACCTGGAATTCAGTGAAACATGCTGTTGGCGACACAGCTGATCCTAGGTCATGATGCCTTTCCATACTTACTTTGAGGACATCCAATCTGGGAAATTTGTCTTGTTCATGCAGACTATGGTGGCGCTAGAGGTGAAAGGAATACGGAATAGGGATCTAGCGGTGGGGCGGATGGGGCTTTAGCCTCCTACGACCGCTGGACCCACCATGGAGGTTGAAACTGTTTGGAGGTTGAAGAAGTTCCCTTTATATATTTTTCTGGATTCGTCCCTGGTACAAAAGATTTGGACTCAGTTGACCGTTTTCTGTGTTATAACAACGTTTTCGACTCTTTTCATTTTTAGTCAAAGCATGTAAGCTTTCATTTTACAATTTTGGTACAATTGTTTTTACCTTTTTTTTTTCTTAGTTATTATTTTGATAATAAAAAATGAAGAAATCTAGTGTCAGCCGCTTTTATGAGTATATGACAATGTTTGGTTAAGACGATGAAATCGCCCCGTGAAGAAACAGGGACGGGCCTGAATCTGAAACATGTGAGTGTGGACATATATTGAGGCTTACAGACTTTCTTTTCAGTTCATTCTTTGGCTCACCTGACGCATTCAATCCTGTGCCCATCTCTCGAACTCTATTGTCACGGGCTGAATGTTCTCAGCGCAGAACCGCTCAAATGCTCCAAACCGTGCGACGTATGATGCCTCGTTTGTGATAGTACTCGTACTACAGTGGGCTAGCTCATTCCTAGTGCTGATGGCACCTGTTCAAACTTGTCATCCGGGGGAAACAAACACACGTCATTTTCTTCAAGGCTTGGAACTCGGCGTGGATGAGGCGACGATCCAGTCCCCACTCCACACCGTCTCTGTCTATCTGCAGGAGGAGCCCCCGAGGTCCTCGGCCCGCATTGAAGATGGCCGAGACACCCAGACGTACGTGACGACGTACACCCGCTGCCCTACCAGTCGTCGTTCCAATTCCATCCGGTCAGACATGGCAATGGCATCCGTTGACACCGCTGTCCTGCTCCGTCCGGCAAGCAAGGTGCGTGCGGCGCCGTCGTCCCAAACGAGACGCATGCAGGAGAGCAAGCTGCTAGATAGCCTGCTCCATTGACAAATCCTTCTCTGTTTGGTGCTCCATGGTGTACGTGCCTCCCAGCCCCAGCGCCCCGAAGCCGTCTCATTTCACGAATTCACGTCGTGCTTCCCTTTGGTTCGATCGATCGTCCCTCCCGGCCGGGCGGCCCTGACCGGGTCACCACTTGACTCACCACGGCGTGTGCCCTTGTGCTCGCGGTTTTCGAACTGCAAACCAGCAGCAGTGTGACCTTGCCAACTCTCTCCGCGCAGGCTTTTTGTCGTCACGTGACGCAGAACAATTGAAGCCTTGTTTAATTCGTGCGCAAGTTAGCAAATTTTTCCATTCTCTCCATCACATCAATTTGTATCCGTATACATGAAGCATTAAATGTAAGTAAAAAATAACTAATTACACAGTTTAGTTGTAAATCACGAGATGAATCTTTTGAGTCTAGTTGGGCCACGATTGGACAATATTTGTTAAATACAAACGAAAGTACTACATGAGTTTCGGTTGAAGAAACTTTCGATCTGAATAAGGCCTTAACTTACCCGGTGGACACCGAGAGCCTCTGCTGCTGCATGCTGCCGATCGATCAAAGCGGGTTCCCTCTCGTGTGAAGAGGTCGATCGGTCACTGCCAGCCAGGACCCAGAGTTAGTTAGTTATTCCAGCGATCGAGTTCGGCCGATTAATAAGCGGCGGTCGACTGGCTGGCCTGGTCGAGCGATCGTTTTCCATTCCACAGCCCGATCGAGGTCATTCGGTCCGGTGAGCTGATCGATCGAGCTGACTGACGACACGCACCTTCTGGGTGAGTTTCCCTGAGAATCCCGTGCACAACCTCTCAACTCGAGAGTCCTCACTCCTCTGGAACTGGCATTCGTGTGCACACCCTTCTGGTGAATTCTGGTCCACCTCTGAAGAAGGAAGCTACACGGATGCAGAGTGGTGACACACGACACGCGATTGATCGATGCATGCATACGTAATACACGTTCAAAGCTATGCTACAATTTTAAAATCCTGAAGGAATACTTATATATGTATACGCAAACGCAAGTGTAGCATCATCGATCGGGCTGGTTTTCGATCTATCGCTTGGTTGGATTGGAACTTAGCGGTGAGCCCGGTGGACGGTGAATTACTCTATTCATTTGCTCGTTATTACCCAGCAAAGACCGGGGTCAAATATACCAGTATCTCCCGTAACGGAACTGATGCGCCATATACTCTATTTTTCTCCTACGATTGTGAACGCTTTGGCATGTACTAGTACTACTCAGCTGCTCCCGTGTTCTTAGTCAAAATCTCCCGATTCTTTTTAACTATTCTCGCATGTCTTTTAGTGTTTCAGCCCGTGCCTTGTGTGTATAACCAGGTAGTAGTAGCTTTCATGGTACCTAGATGCTGCAAGGGACCGGGCTCACTTTGTAATAAACAAGGACAGTCCTTGCTGGAAGACTGCTGAAGTAGCAGAGTATTTTACTAGCTAGAAAATGTATTGTATAGATAGATATAGGAAGATAAACAAAGGAAGAAAATAACACTAGACAACATAGAGACAGAGAACGTTGGTCTCATCAATCTGGCCAATGGATAAGGCCTAATCAAGTGTTGGTGGTGTTTTCTTACGAAAGAGACATCAATAACAACCCACGACGAGACAATCAAAAGATTTTACATATGCTGCAAATGGGGTGCCATATACAGCGGGAAAAACACAATGCCAATCCTTATTCGACACACGTGCGTCAGTAACTAGTAGCAACTCATGGGCACATGTGGAGAGATGAGTGGTGGAATAGCCTCGTCCTCCTCATGGAATCGAGGGAACCTATGCGGTGGTGGTGCGGAGACTAGGGTTCATATCCAAACTCCAATATCCTATGTGGCCTTATAAGGGTGGCCAGATGCGATTCGTTGGAGGTAAGGCGAGGCGATTCAGTGACCGTATTGGCACATCCTGGCAGATGAGGGCAACTAGTGGACGGATAGGATTGATGGTACGAGCGACCGAACACAAAGTTAGAGAAGGTACTATGCAAAGCAAAGGTTTCAGAAATATTTATAGTGTCAATTTAATCAAACTTAAAATTATTTAACTCATACCAAGGTGTTTGGATCTCGAGGACTAAAATTTAGTCTCTATCATATTGAATATGTGAGTACTAATTAGGAGTATTAAATATAAACTAATTAAAAAACTAATTACATAAATGAAAACTAATTCATGAGACAAATTTATTAAGACTAATTAGTCCATGATTTGCCTATGTGATGGTATAGTAAAAATATATTAATCATAGATTAATTAGACTTAATAGATTTGTCTTGCGAATTAGTCACGACTTATGCAGATAGTTTTATAATTAGTTTATATTTAGTTCCTCTAATTGACATGAAACATGCATCCAATTTAATTCAAACTAAATTTGAACCGAAGAATCCAAATACCCGTGTTTTTTTTCAAACGGAGTGAGCACGGAATAATATAGATCCCGACATCCCATGGCATTGTAAGATACAACATAGTACAAACTTTTTGCTGCACGTCAATCTGTTGTGCAGGAAAAGTTTTCTTTTTTGGTGGTTTTTCTTACGAAAAGTTGAGTGCCAATAACACCTGCAGCCAATCAAAAGCTACCTTATGGGTAGTGAGTGCAAATGTACCCCCCCAAAAAAATAGGAAAATAGTTATATTAGTTAATTTTTCACCATATATGCACCCCCATGAGACATACCTATGCACCCACAAGGCAAGTGCAACCCCCTCTAGTTTGCTCTAGCTTCACCACTGCCTGCAGCTACACTGTTCAAGTGTACAAACAGAGCCTACGTAAACTCTGCGTGAGGAGGACCTCAGCCTCAGCCTTCATGTTAGTCATGAGTGATGCCAGATCGAGATGGAAATATCCTTGCTTTGGCAGCGTCCGCAAGGACGGCAGCCGCGCGCGCGCATCAAAAGTTCTTGACTACTTGTACTCTGGCCGTCTCTCGCGTCGTCGGATTCGGACAGGAAGTGGAGGGGTCTTGCATGGGAACGCGAGATCGATCACGGGCTCCGCGCTAGGTAGGACGCGGTCCGCGGCCGCGAGTCGCGTCGCGTAGGATAGCATCGGGCTTGCGCTTGCGGCGAGAACAGGCCTTTATGTTAATCACAAATTCAACTTTAGTCTTAATAGATTTTTTTGCGTTAGGGACTAAATAGTTTTTTAATCCCGGTATTTATAATACCAAACATGCATCTAAAGGTTCGATAAATTTAAATCCCGTGTTTTTTTTAAACAACCCGGCACGGGAATAATATAGATCCCGACATCCCGTGGCATTGTAAGACGTACGTTACAAACTTTTGCTGCACGTCGTATGTTCTGCAGCAAAAGGACTTTTTCGGCTTACCTGGCAAAAGTTGAGTGCCAGCAACACATGCAGCTACACTGTTCAATTGTACAAACAGAGCCTACGTAAACTCTGCGTGAGGAGGACCTCAGCCTCAGCCTTCATGTTAGTCATGGTGATGCCAGATCGAGATGGAAATATCCTTGCTTTGGCAGCGTCCGCAGGACGGCACACGCGCGCATCAAAAGTTCTTTTTTGTACTCTGGCCGTCTCTCGCGTCGTCGGATTCGGACAGGAAGTGGAGGGGTCTTGCATGCGCGAGATCGATCACGGGCTCCGCGCTGGGAAAACGCGGTCCGCGGCCGCGAGTCGCGTCGCGTAGGATAGCTAAATGCTTGCGCTTGCGGCGTATCCGGCCGGCCGGCCGAAGCGGCCCGCGGTCAAGGTCTCAGTCCGGCCATTTGGAGCGACGTTCATCACCGTTGACCTGGCCGGCTGATCTGATATGCTCATCAGCTTCGTTAGGACATTTTGGACTGTACCAAAGTTGGCGGGGGTTTGGATGATCATGTGAACATTTCCCCTCAATCGGCCCAAGGTTTTAGTACGTAACTGGGTTGAAATTGCTGCTTTTTTTTTTTTTTTTTTGTCGTCTTCATTTGATCTGTCCACTGTTGAAGAGATCATGCAACTGCATAGAGGTTGTGGGTGTAGGTGGGGTGCACGTGCTCTAGCGCACCATCGATCAGGCCCGATTTCTTCTTGTGAAAGTTAACTATTCGGTTTCAAATTTTGATACGACGTAGATAAGAACTCATCTTCTAATAGTAGTGGTGTTCCCGTCAACAACAATCACTAGCGAACCTAGAGTCCAGCGACTCTAGCGACGGGGTCTACATTTGTTGCGTCGAGCTTTTACTCGTTCTTATGAGTGGCTTTGGTTTGTCTAGGCTCTCTTTGGACGATGGATCTGCTAATGACAATAATACGTCGAGATAGACTTAATATTTTAGCAATACTAATATATACTCTATATATGGTGTGTGGATGTGTATGTAAACATTTGCGTTATACCTGCGACTGTGCATGAGAGAAGAGGGCTGACCTAGTAACCCTGGAAACCGACTTTCCTATATATTTGTCTAGTTCTCCTATATTTCTGCAGTGTCTAAATTTTAAGATGATATATACAACACTCTTGTACTGTCAATTAGTATAAGTCAATTGTTGCTTTTGTGGTTTGTTATTTGTATTTGTGTTATAATGTACCAAATTTCTATCCTGACTATAGAAAATGATTGTAAATTGTGTTTGTGCCAATACATCAGATTTTGTGGTTTATTTTTTTTTCTAACGGATTTTTTTATTCTCAGAATAAAAATTCCAGATTGTATCTACTTAAGTTGCAACAAACTGAAACTACAATTTTAGCATAAAATATTAATAACCGTATATAAATAAAACTAAAATATATACACATATGAAATTTAGCAAATCCCATATATATTTATCTTCTATTTTAAACTCTCGATCGGGAAATGTTTTTAACGAATCGGTTTCAAAGCTCATTTCATTTATTTGTAAGTTATATGTAAATCTAGTGGTGCACAGTAAAAATCTTAATCGATCGTGATTCTGTAAAAAACGTATGCTGGAGCCGGTAGTAGAAAACAAAAGCCTTGCTCCTAGCTCATCGCGTCTCACGGAGTTAACCGATCGATCGAGATGACACGCAGAGGCTGCGTGTAACCGCTGACGGCTGACCCATTCTTTAATTTGGCCCACCAGGTGTCCTTTTTGCACCCGCCGTTTTGTCGGCCGTCAGCGAGGAGGAGGCGAGGACGGAGCCCTCGTCACTCTGATCTTCCGCGGAACGACGACGAAACCAGCAGCGGCAGCGACGGCGTCGGCGAAGGCCCTGCAGGCGGAGGAGGACTGTGTGTGAACTCTGAGCGCGATGAGTCACGACGTCTCATTCGCCGGGAGAACCGCTCTCATCGTCGCAGAAGAACTGTATCTGGGCTTGAATTCGCTAGCTAGACGACGCTATCCGCGCCGCGATCGGCTAGCTAAGCTCGGCACATGCACGAGGCACGAGAACGAGTAAAAATGGAGCCGCCGGAATCTTTCCGCCGGGAGTACTTTTCTGCGCAGCACATACAGTACAGGTCGTGTTCTCTGACCCCACAGCGCAACGCTCTGCGGTTATGGAGTCAACGACGATGACTCCCGACGGAGCCGCTCAAACGGCGACCATCCAGAGCGGCTTCGTGGGACCTGCGGCAGAGTGTGCATGCATGCATGGTGACATGTGGACGATGTGCCGCAGGCTTAGAGTCAGACTACTACTGTAGATGTATCTCTAAGCTAACTTATAGTGTAGAATTTATCTCTAATTAACCTATAACCTCTATATATACAGTATAGTTGCAGTACTGCACATGTCCTTTGGCATGCATGCACCTGTGCACTCCAACTGCTAATCGGATTTACCAAGTCTAGTGTGCCGCTCTCGTTCCTAGATACACTGTTATTATAAAGAAAAGTACAAAGTACTCAATCAACTGTACTAGTATTTATTTTGAGCATGTTCTGCTTCAAAAATCGTATTTTATAGTACATGTGTTTAGCTAGCTTCCGGGGTGGCGCGGTTGCTACACTTAGAGTGCAAAAGCATCTTAATCCCAAGCGGCCGGTTGATTGGTAGTTGCTATACACTCGAGTGCATATGAATATGCATCACCGTACCAAGTCAAGGAGAATCATTAATGCCACCTACGATCGAGCAAGTATTAGCGGCCGGTGGACCCGGTCCTTACATCACCATGAATTGACTAAGCAAACCGAAACAGTACTAGCTGCATGTGGTGTGATGAGATCGATCGATGCAGATGGCTAACGGTATCATCGATCAGCGGATAGCAACAGGTATGTAGCTAGCTACCTACCTACGACGGTATACGTGGGATACATCAGTACAGTTCGTACAGCCTCTCGACTTCAATCCCAGCCGTCCAGATGAGCGAGGTCGATGCATGCAGGGAGGATAGAGATCACTGCGAGTAACTTTTTCCATGCCGTCGCTTACGATGTCTCCAGCGGCAAACCAGCTACATGCATGTCACTGTATGAGCCGTTAGAGCAACTCCAGCCCAATATATAAATTAGGTTTCTAGTTTTTTCAATTGCAGCGGCAAAAAAAATAGCTATTACTTACATGCATGAGATAGGGATATGGTCCCAGTCCATTTCAAAGGCATGCATGAGCACGAAAATAACCAACCAGCTGATGAAATTGCTTTTTTATTTGAGCTACTACCACTTAGAATCACCACCTTTTATTAGGTGCGTCCATCACCCCAATAAAGCAAGAGATAGACCCAGTCCACAACTGCATGGGCACGAGCCAGTCAACGAGCTCACCTCACCTGCACTTAGTCACACCACCTTAATTATAGGTGTGTCCGTCCATCACCCCAGGTGTGCGTGTGTGTGTGTGGATACGTATAGCAGCAACCAGCAAGAGTAACTAACATGGACAACTATAGATCTGCACTACTAGCTGCCATTAGATCTCCTGCAGGGAAACATGGATCCACGATATCGCGATTGTGAACAGGTTCCAGGAAACGTACGTAACATGGATGGACACACTCATCGCTAAACAGCCGGCTGCTAGCCTGCTAGATGCTGGCTGGCAAAAAAATTAAAAACAACAACAACTCATGTTTTCGTGAAATCCTCATTTTATCACCACGATATGTTCGGGCATTCGTGACCTTTCAGTGAATGGTAGTGATCCACCATGCCCTGCGTTAAAGGAAACATGTCGAGTCTCAATGCAAGACACTTCCATTTTGATGTGGAGAAAAAAACTTATGACATCTATCCCAAATTAAGAGCATAGTGTTTTTACCACTTTTATATATTATATTTTTTTTTCATGTTTAATCAAATTGGATATAATTTTTTATAAATCCAATCATATAACAGAATGTTAGAATTTTAAAAACCTTTCAGTGAATAAAAATTGTGATCCATGCAAAGTTTAAATCTTGAAACATGTCGCCAATAACATAGACCGGTAGTACTAGTTTTCAAAAATAAAAATAAATTCTTCCTCCACGTGAAAAATATTTTTGTTCCGTTCCTCATCATTTTTAGGTGAATTTCATTTCAGTTTAAAAAAAAAACTTGCCAAGAAATGTAGTCCATGACTAAAGACAACATATTTTCTTTTTTTTTTTTGATATCTTATTTTTAATAGTATACTCAAATTTACTCATTCCATTCTAAATTATATATTACTTTAACGTTTGCTCTGAGTCAAACTTCTCAAATTTTCACTAAATTTATAGAAAAATACATAAGAAACATTTACAATATTAAATTAGTTTTATTAAGTTCTTAATAAAATATTTTGTATTTATTTCAACTGGTACATGTTAATAGTTTTCTCTCTAAAAACCTAAAACAAAAGATCAAGTCTAGAATAAAGCCACAGTTTTGGAACGGATCGATAAGTTTGGCCCCTGACCAAAATACCAGCTAGCTAAGCTACATGTTCTTTGTTCACACGCCTCCAGCAAAATGCCAATTTAGCTATGCTTCACTTAGAGCGTGTCGTTCATCAATGTCAGATTCTACAATTGCCCTGCCCATGCAAACCTGCCCTCCACTAATCACTGTTGTCGTATATCGAAACACGCGTTTCTTAACAAATAGGGAAATTGACAGATTTCAAGCCATAACGCGTTTTCGGTGTAGCCAGCTTTGTTGTACACTTGTACTACTTAGCTTGCTCTCTCATTTAATCTACTAGATTCAGGTTATTTGAGAAATGTGTGTTATTTGTTATATGTTTTGGATCGGCTCCAGCTGGGTACACAATTTCCTATCCATGCTTGTTTCTTCCACAGCTGAGAAACTCAATTAGAAGTTCACAGTAATTGCTCCTTTTTTTTTAAAAAAAAAGAAAAACATTCACAACAACAGATAAATATTGGATAGTGAATAAGTCATCCCAAAACAGCAGTAAATAAATCTGAAAGCATCAAATATATCTAGGAGCAGAATGCCACTTGGGCAAATTGCACGTCACGACATCAAATCCATCGCCGGCTTATTAGCTCCCGTGATTCGATCAACAGCAAAACAGACTGACTACACACTGTGTCTGTGTGAGATGGAGATTTAACTAGTAGATAACGATGTGAAAGACTAGAGCGAGTCCACTAACTAATCAAGGGCGGTCAAAGAAATTCACCAGGCCGGAGGAAAGCCCTAGGCCTTCTTCAGTCACGTACTTTCCTAGGCCGGAACCCACAAGCCTTAGCCTGCTTGATTTCTTGCCTATAAATAGAGGGCACAGCCCCGTAGACCGTAGTCTTGTCCTCGGAGCATCAGCTACACAAAAACAGATAGACACGGGACAACCTTTCGCCGCTGAGAGTTTTTGTGTTCTTGTGCCATCATCCTCTCCACCGCTACGTACAGTTGTGCACCGGGAGATCGACGAACATGGACATGGACTTCACCGCCGACGACTTCCGCCTCGACTTCATCTGCGACCTCATGCCCGGCGGCGATGGCAGCGTACTCCCCGTGGTTTCCGACGACGACGTCACTTTCCCCGTCCTGCCAACTCAACCGGAGTTCCAGCCGATGATGCCTTTCTTACCACAGCAGCTGCAGCAGCAAGGCTACATAGGCCTGACGACGCCCGAGTGCATGGGAGCTGCTGCTCCGACCGGCGTCCCTGCCGTCGGCGAGGCGGCGGCGGCGGCGTTCCGGGCGCAGGAGCCGGCGCCACCTGTGATGATAAAGTTCGGGAGCGACCCGCCGTCGCCCATGGCCGCCATGAGGCAGCCGCTCACCATATCCGTGCCCCCGAGCACGTACGCTGCCTGGGCCGCCGCGCCGGCCGCACCGCCGGCCGTGGAGGACTTCCGCAAGTACCGCGGCGTCCGGCAGCGGCCCTGGGGCAAGTACGCGGCGGAGATCCGCGACCCCAAGCGCCGGGGCTCGCGCGTGTGGCTCGGCACGTACGACACGCCCATCGAGGCCGCGCGCGCCTACGACCGCGCCGCGTTCCGCATGCGCGGCGCCAAGGCAATCCTCAACTTTCCCAACGAGGTCGGCACCCGCGGCGCTGACCTGTGGGCGGCGCCGCCCCAGCCGGCGCCTCCCGCGACGACGGCGAACAAGCGGAAGCGGCAGCAGATGGTGGTGGAGGTTGAGGAGGACCCCGAGGTCGCGGTGGTGAAGAACAAGGCGGTCAAGACGGAGGCGCCGCCAGCGTCGTCGTCGGCGACGACGCAGGTGTCCGCCTCCACGTCGCCGTCGTCCGTGTCTACGCGCGAGACCGCCGGCTCGTCGACGGTGACGACGAATACGCCAGGGACGATGGGTTGGGGTGCTGAGTGGCTCCCCGTGACGCCGTCGAGCGGGAGCTCGAAGCAGTACTGGGAGGCGTTGCTCCAAGGTCTGCCGCCGCTCTCGCCGCTGTCGCCGCACCCGAGACTGCTCAGCGTGAACTAAACGAAACCACGCGAGACTGCCTGCTAATGTCACCACAGACTGACGGCATGCGCGGGTGTTCTTGAAATTGTAAATTTGCAAAGGGTTGAACCACCAAGTTTGTAAGCAGAGTAGTAGGAATAGATCACCACCTACAGTAGACATATAAGTTGCACAGATGCTTCACTCCTAGTGACAGAGGGACATGAGGGTTTGTGTATTCGGTTTAATTTATTAAAAAAGTGGTTCATATATGCAGGATTTTCGGCATCCTATTGGTAGAAGGGTTTTCTTCTAAAGAAATGTATATTGCTAGGCTAATAATAAAAATGCTCGTCTAGTTGCAAATTTTGCGAAGTATAGAAATCTGTCACACCCAGCTATAGTGGACGATGGGGTTCAACCTTCAGAACAGCTTTCAAACATTCGTAAAAATTATATCAAATTTTGCCACGCTGCAAACTTTCAGAAAACACAAGTACTACATTCTGAAACAATGGGAGGGGCGGATGTGCATGTTTATAAACATTGTTTCGTAAATGAAAAACTAGCAAGGTGCACTACAGATTCTGAAAGTGTGAAAACTGAAAGGTGAAGACAGACTGGCTGCAGGTTTCTCTTCAGAACTGGTATCCAATGCGTTTTTTAGTGTCTCTGTGCTACACCTGAACCTCTTTGCGAGTTGCTATCACGTAATTGTGGACATCTTGTAGGCTTTCGGACTATCTTTGAATAGGCTTTATACATCGACTAAAGAAGAAATTTTTTGTGATGCATTATTGATTTTTGATCTTTGAATTTTTAGATGAAAAAATTAAATTTCTAAATCTTTTTATGAAAAAAAATGTTTTTTCTATAGAAAAAAAAATTTGTGGGGGCACGGCCTGGTTCCACTATTTTATCTGTTTTTTCTCATCCATTTGAATTGATCTAGTTCTCAATCGCTCAGATGGCCCAACCTACTATCCGATCCATTCAAGTTTCTCAGTTCAGCAGCAGTCAGCCCCAAATCAGGCCCGATGAGTTGACGATGTATGGTCACTTCGATCTTGCTTGCACTACTATGGGTTTCTACGGAATCATACACGTACGTGCATACGTACTAAAGATTCCACCTGCTCAAACTTTTCATTTGAAGCATCATCATTCCATTTTATTTTATTTTGAAATCCAGAATTCCTCCAACTTCATCATGGGGTATCCCTCTGTCAAGGAGAGTTGAAAGATCCCTTTGGTGGAAGTTTTTTTTTAAAAAAAAAGGATAACAAAAACTTTTCTTGCGATTTCTATTAGATGAGAAAAGAGAAAAGACCCCATGGGTGGAAGTGGATGCATTAAAATGATGGTTAGAAAACTTAACCGTAATCCACAGGGCGTGTTAACTTGCGTGTCAGCTGAGGCGCGCGTGGTCAGGAAAACGCAGAGCGTAGTAGGACCACCGCTGACAAAGAATTCAGTTCAGCTCTCGTCTCCCTTTCCTGCACCCTTCCTCATCTGTTTGTTTCTCAATGTCTGCCTCCAGCTCCAGTCCCATGGATCCCATGGATGGATCCGCCGCTGTTTTCGAGCATAGCCTGCTAGCTTATGATTTTGGGCTCTGCGTTTTCGCTTCGGTCTAAATCTGATGACTTGGATCGTCCGGGGTGGTCAGGACTGGTGATAATTAAGAGCGTATTATGACCGGCCGGATGAAGCGATTTAATTTGGTTTTCAGCTCGCGGCTAGTCAGGCCGTTCCTGCATGATGCACGAAGCAAAGGCAGAAGCCACCATGACCCAAGGACGACGCTGCTAGTTCCGCCCGGACGTGGAAGTGTGGAACCACTCGATCTCTCGCCGTAAGACACATGGAGAGAAAATCAATTCAATGTACAGAGCTGGAACTGTAATTGTAAACCGGATGTACTACGTACTTACAGAGCTGGAACTGCAGTGTTTTCCTCTGTTTTGACTGTACTAATAAATAAACAAACGCCCTGATTGGCTGGTCGCTTCGTTCAACGTTTGGAGAGAAGGTTGGCCAGCTTGGACTCGTAGTAGTAGTAAAGTCAGGGCTCGTTTACTCAATGAGGTCGGCAAAAGCTTAGCTGAAACGCACCTTGTTGGTACTAGGTTTCTTACTCAATTTGCGTAACCTGGTGTACACTCTCGTCACAGGAGTCCTCATTCCTCTGGCACTGGCACTGGCATCGGTGTATACGCCGACGGATCGACCGGTTCAAACCAACAAACAAAGAAGAACATGATTTTTTTTTTTTTTTTTGTGGAATGTTGATCGGTCTACTCGTTGTTCAAACTTCAATGCACACAAACAAAGGCATAACAAGAGATTTTTTTGGGAAATACTACGACTGAACTCTTAACAGAACTGACACCTAATCTGCTGTACTTTTCTCGTAGGATCGTGGACCTTTGCAGTGCAGGCATGCACTCTGCTCTCCACTGCTGTTTCTTCAGTAACGTCTCCCCATTTCGTGCACCTGTTTCCTGGCACCTGCAGCAGTCCCATCTCTCGCCGTTTCCAATTCCAACTTCCAAGCAAAAAACCACGAGTCTCATGCATATTGCTATTCCGTTTCGCGGTGTTTTGACGACTCTTGTCTGGTCTCGCGAGTCCTGTCAGTTCCAGACAGTGAGCGCGCGTGTCATGACCGGATGGATCATCGCCGGCGGTTTTGGAGTCAGGCAGGCTCGCTCGGTTTCGTTGGCTGTTGCCGCACGATGCAGCTCACTGACTTCTAAGCTCCGCTAGCTGCCCCAGACATAGAATGAACTCTCGGTCCGGATAGACCCAGCGCGCCGGACGAGTAAAATGTCTGCTCCTGCCGTGCAGTACAGTATTTCCTTTTTGATTTGATGAGCGTTGACTAAACAACGAACACACACCGGTCGCCTTGGCTTCCATCTGGAAGACGAAGAGTTCAGCATCGGTTAGTTACGCTACCGGCTTTCTGCAAGCTAACTGAAACGTATGGCCTTTGGTAAGTTTCTTGGATAACTTGTATGAACTCAGAGAGTCAGACCTCTTGCTCTGACACTCTATGGAAGTGGCATTTTTTTTTTCTCTTCTGACCGAACTCCGAAGAAGACCAGAGATCCTATGACAGGTGCTTTCCAGCTACGATGCAGTTTAATTTTCAATTAACTTCAATCAAAGTGTGGCGTGTGGGTTAGTTCTGTTTCGGTGGGAAACCGGCAGTGATGGCTAGTTATTTTAGCCATAGCAACACCTAAGAACAGAGTCCAGTGTACCACTGTATCTCGTAACTGAATGAACTTGTAATGCGTGGAAAGTGTATTTTTGTCGTAGCATATGTGACCCGGTAGGTGTGTACTCTGCTGCTGTTGTTTTCTTATTATTAACCTATGACTCAGACCAATCAAGATCACCTGTCTGTCATTCAGGGAGTGTAACCATGTAATTTACCAATGTTGTAAGAAACCTGAGACTAGTCTATAAAGAAAATTAGTTGTTAGAAGACTGCTGAAGTAATATTTTGCTGTGCATAGACATAACCGCATAAGTAAGGGCCATGCTACGGTACTACCGTTACCAATTAACCTACCGTTTGGGAGAGCTCCGGCTTCAGCTTCTCTGAAGAGAATCACTCCCCATCAGTCAAATACTAAAAATGCCAACTGATTGAGGTGAGGATCAAAGAATGAATAACTTCTTCTTTTGCATAGGGAGCTGGGAGCTAAAAAAAAACTCGCTTCACCCTACTCCCTATTAATTCTAGTGGGGATCAGCAAGAATTAATTCTCATCAACTCCCCACCTTGCTCCTACCTAGGAATCCGATAGAATCACTCCATCGAAGAATCAAAGAGCAGAGCTGAAGAATGAGAAAATGGAGCTCTCCCAATGGAGCCTGAGAGGTAATAACGCAAAGTAAACTAAGCCGTTGATTTATTAAATTTTATGAATTAATTAATTAAATGACATAAGAAAAGATAAGAAAACTCCTAATTTTGTAATTAGAGAGTTGTGAAACTTTGGAAGATGGAAGAGCTACAGAGATCACGTATTTCTTCGATTATTAGGTAAATTAGAGAGCTTGGTGCTTCTTTTCTTGCGTTTTATGTGACGAAAGGAAATCGAGCCTGTAATCGTGTAGTCGATACTTTAGCTAAGCAAGTCTTAGATGGCAACAAGGGTGAGTCGCAGTTAGCCCTAATCTGCATTGCCAATCTGTTGACTGAAGATAATTACACGGAGATGTAAGATGAAATCAAAGCATGAGATTAGCAGGGTACATGATGTGGGCCACTAAAACCACACGCCTTGGATTATATACTAGACTAGATGGTGGTTTCAGCATGCCCACTGCGAACACAAGGTTTATACTTGTGGTTCAGTTGTGATGATGAGTGATTGATTCAACTACTAGCATCTCGGATGGGGTGCTACTGACGGTGGTGAAAGGCACGAGTTCCACATGTGCCTTGGCTTGTGTTGTGCAGATCGAGCATGGAGGCGGTGGCCGACGGCGAGGTGAAGGTCAAGTGATGGCGGACCGCGCCCGAATGGACCGAGAGCGGTGAAAGGGCGGACGATCGAGACTTGGACCGAGGGACCCGGAATCGCCGGGCGAGATCGCTTGCTAATTGGCTTCGACAAGCGCAAGGACATGGGCCGGTTTGTTGGTTTGGGCCTCAAAACCAACGGAGGCGGGTTTCGGTGGTTTGGGCCTCAAAACCACCCGGTGGGTTTCTAGGTTGAGCCTCAAAACCCTGACGGAGGTCCCGAGACGGACGGACGGCACGTGGCGGCATCGGGGAGTTCGCGTCGAGGCGAAGCTACCGGTGAGAAGGCGTGGTGGCCGTCGGATCAAAATATCTATCCGGTTCGGTGGAGTTGTACTACAATGTCCTTGGGCTAGGTAGTACGCTCGGTGTCATGTAAGGGCAAAAAAATTTAAAATAAGCCCCTTGGCCGATAAGTATGGTGAGGGGAGCTCTCTTACCCCATCACCTCCTCCATTTTGCATTTTCTCCTTTAGGTTTTCCCCTTCCTCTAGTTGCTTGTGAGAGAGAGGTCCATTCCGAGTGATTCCACCATAAGGAATGGAGGTCCCGAATCCTCCATGTTTCCTCGTGGGGTTAGATTGATGTGTTGATTCACGTTTTGATTGTTGTTCATCGCGTTCTTCGTTTCTCTTCTTCTACCCCTCTTGTTTCCGAGTTGATTTCTTGAGTTGTGATCCATCTTAGCGCATGCCACTTGTTTCTACTTGATCCTTGCTGTGAGAAGATCCTTTCCACCGAAGGATTTCATCCGATTCCTCACGAGCACATAGATCGGGTAATCAAGGTGCAAGGGCATTTTTAGTGGTGTTCTTCGTTCCCCTTCGATTTCTTGATTGGCTCCAAATTGGGCGATGACCTCTTAGAGGTAGCTCCCCTACTGCCTAGTGATCATGCTCACCAAGTTTCGTGACAGTTGGTGAAGATTTGGGCCACAAATCGAAAGATCGAAGTGAGGAGGCGATTTTCGGGGCGTTGTTTTTGGTTCGGGTCGCGCCAACCGGAAGTTCTGGTCATCCACCGGAAGTTCCGGTCCAAGTTTTGTTTTGGTTTTGCGTTGTTTTTGCTTGGGGGCGCTTTGTTCGAAGTTACTGGTCTCCGACAGGAAGTTCTACCCCGACCGGAAGTTCTCGGTGGAGGCCGACAAAAAGTTCGGTGAAACTTCTCCCCGACCGGAAGTTCCGGGAAGTTGCGGTCCAACTTTTTCTTCGAGGGCTTGTCTTTGGTCTTTCTCGATAGTCCCGCTGTGCCTCTAAGACATCTCCTAAGGTACCCAAACACCCGTTGGCTCGTGGATTTATCGCCAAGTTCATTTTAGGGGTTGAATTTGGGACACTTGGTCAAAAGTTTTGAAAGAATTTTTAGGCTCCCATTCACCCCCCTCCGGTCGCCACTCTCGGTCCTTCACCCACGTGTCTAGCATGAGCACTCGTTTGATAGGGATCTGTTTGCAAAAATATTTTGAATCTAGATTCTCTAAAAAAAACGTTTTGGTGACGAATCAAAATCACTAGACCATTTGGTTGTAGGCTAGATTGTGATTTTAAAAAAAAAAACAAAAGTGTTTTATATACCAAAAGCATATAAATGAAAATATGTTTTAGATTCTTGAGAACCTTTTTCTTACGAAGAACAACTTAAATACAATCCATTTAACTTGCCGCATTTAAAAAGGATTAACTGAGGAAATATGACGTGAGAAAGAAGAACTAGAATCACTGCAAAACTACGCTTTCACCGATTCTCACGTTGACAGTAATATCTGCGAATTGTTCCAAACCATCTCGAACAATAACATTTCGCTGGTGTGCTGCTTTGGCTCAAATTCTACTGATTCTTATAAGAATAAAAAATGATTGTGAGCACTCGGTGGATTCAGAATCGGAGAAGGACGAGGAAGAGGACAGCGTCGACCTTGCCTGTGTTTCTGAATTCCGATAGAACCTGTGAATGAGCTCTTTTCTTACAAGACTAGACGCTTTACAGCCACTGGTCAATTGGCCCCACTCAATCAATAGACCTGAAGAAATGGAATAGAAAACGTAAATGAACTGATACTCTCTCTCTCTCTCTCTCTCTCTCTCTCTCTACTCGACTGAGAAGACATCTTCCTCTCGTACGTCTTCGTCGTCACTTGTCCGCACGGTCCGCTACAGATTCATTCATGGTGCCAACTGCCAAACGCACACTTCCGACCTCTCCTAAGCTAATAACGTCGAGGAAAAAAACGCCAAGGAGCAGTTTAGTCGTCCTGCCCGTATCAAGTTATCATGGTTCATGTGATCCTACGTTTGGAGATGTTGCTTTGGAGTTTGGACAGGCCGGGCCTGTGCTTTTACGACCGGCGCCTTCTCAGGCAGCGCACCACCCTCGGTCGCCGCCTCGCCGGCCGGGCGCGCGCACGGGACCGCGCCGGCGGCCGAAACTGCCAAACTGTTCGGCTTGCCAGCCTTGGAGCGGGTCGGGTCAAGCCGTCAGTCTAGCATCTCTTTTGGGCGATGGACATATCCCATTCCCATAGGCATAGCTTAGTGTTGTTGACTTGTCCGTCGGTCCATCGATGCTCCGCGCTGTTCGCCTAGCTGTTCCGTTATCAGGATATTATATATACTAGTATGAATTTACAGATCTTGGACAATACCGTAGATGGCGAGCGGATTGAAATGCAGGAAAATGGGAACTTGGAATAGGATTCGTCGTCTCTCAAGACCCTCTCCCAAGGTTTTTAATTAAATAACTCGATTTTTCCCGCTTCGTTTGATCTATATATATCGGCTAGCTGTTTGAGATACCAGTAGTGACTTAAATTAATTAGTATATATATATAAGGTGTGGCATCATTTGACCTGGTCGTCGTATACTCGTATGTACCGTCATCCTCTCCGTCCTTTCATAAACGAAACTTCTCCTGTGTATTATTATTGATATTCAATACTTCCACGCAAGAGGATCGATATATACGCTTTGGTGGAGTGGTCTTTCTAGTGGGCATCATCAGGTGTCTAATGAGGTAGTACCGATCTCGTTAATTAATAATTAGACCTTCATGAGGGATATTAACATATACGCTTTGGCCAATTAATGCATGTCTCTTCCACGCAGAAAATAGTAATTGAATTTACAGAAGCAAATCGGGCTTAGCCGCCATTTTTTCTTGCTAGTTGATGGGGCTTAGCTGCCGATTAGCTAGCTCCGCATCTATCACCAACAATGAGTAAATTGAAGAGAAGCCGCCAGAATCTTTCCTGTTCCATCTCGATCGGTCTATCAATTAACAAGGCACGTTCAAATTTTAGAAAGATCGAACTTAGCAATTATATTTAGGGTCAACGACTAGCGCATAAACTCGATCATGTCCCAGTACGTTCTACAATCTATTGTTACATAGTAATAAGTACTCCGTATTAAAAAAAAATCATGAATAAACTTTATTACTTACAACTAATCCAAATTTATTATCTTTGTTCTTTCTCTCTATCTTCATTTCTAATACACAACACCCATTTAGATACTCCATAATTTCTATATGATCGTAATAAATTTACCATTTACTCTATATGTTCGTCACCATTGCATTGCACCTCTGTGGATTTTTGAAAACTTAGTTTAATTTATATTAGCTCTTGTTGCATTTCTATTTATAACACCATGAATCTATATTTTTTTTGCTTACAATTTTTGATCTTATTGTAATTCCTAAAATTATTGTAATTTTTAATACATGTGTTAAATTAGAAAACTTAATTAGAAAACTTAGTTTAATTTTTGATTTATATTTCTATTTATAACACATGTTATAAAATATAAAATTATTATAATTTTTTATACATGTGTTAAATTCAAACTATTGTGTTTATTGCATATTTTATTCAAAAATTTTATCTTTTATTAAAAAAATGGATTATCATAATTAATCTGGATTTTGACTATTCTAGGAATTCCTAAAATTTATAGTTTATCCAAGCACGTCTTACAAGGATTAATGTGGAGACTCTCCTTTGGGGATTTTTTATTAGTAAAATTTTAAAATTAAGATGTTTGGTGAAAATAAATTATATTTATAGACTCGTATATTAAGATACTTTTCATTTTTATAGCAAGCAGGTAGCAGACTAGCAGCAGGTGATCGCATATTTTCAGAGCATTCTAGCTAGTATATGATTATAATCTTTAGAAGGTGGTATTGTATAAATTATTTCACATTTTGATTCAGCAGAGACTTCCCGATTCTGATTGAGCGGTTGAAAACGGACACGACAGGTACAGGAGCGAGCTTCGTGGGACCCTGCATGGCTGCTGCCGGGTGGAAGTACACAAGTAGGTAAGGGTCAGAGCATTATAAGCTGCACCTGCACTGCACTAGTTCGAATCAGCAGATCTACTAGTCTTATAACTAAATTAAGCAGTGGGAAAAACGACCCGGGACCCCTCACCGTTCATCTCTCAATTCGTAAAAGTGGAAATGAGCAACTATACAGTCTACAACTAGGCGACACATGGGATGGAAGAAGAAGCCGACGTCAGTGCAGGCGTGTCACTACACAGGAATGACAGGATCAGTCTTAGCTTCTCATGCGTGGCGGCAGTTTGCGATCTCCTATGATAATGATTAGCCATCTAACGATCGTGAAAAGATTCTATGGAACTTGTTAGTTACGAGTACGTACCTAGCTCAGGCATGCATGGCCTGACGACAGCAGGCGGCTAAGCTGGACATAGGATACAGTAATAATTAACACAAGCTAGGACGAATGCTAAGAGAATCTAAATTAATTAATAATAACCGTGAGAAGCGAGGAGTAACCACTTGTATCTCTCCACCAGTTGGACATATGCATTGAAATCACTTGTGTTGGAAATTTCCCTACGTCCAGAAGATTACAAGTTGTATACTATATTTGTTCTTCCAATGGTCTTGTATTTCTGATATTACAAGTTATATATACTATACGTAGCAATTAAGTAAAAATGGTCGGAGCACACTAGATCTTGCGGTTCTTTGTTGACGTGTTCCCCGGTGAAATGACAATTCGTCTAACGCTAAGAAAGCGCGTGTACTGTGTGTTGGATTCGACACTATCATCATCAGATTCAAAGATTGCCCATTTGCCCTGTGCGGCACATCCAAATTAACCCCGACGAATCATGCAAGAAAAATAGAGAAATTTCAAGGAATTCCCACACAAAAAGCAAAGCATCCATGGCCATCGACTTTGTAGACTTGACAACAATAATAGCATTCTCATCTCACTACTACTAATTAAAGAACCATTTGAAATTTCGAAGTTAACACCCAAAATGCATGAAATGTATTAATTCTAGAAAGTATCATAAAATAAGAAGCACTTGCCCATCAAATCTACTGATCACCATCGACATTGTTTAGTTTTCCAAAAAAAAAATCCCACATTTGTCATTATGAATTTTAAATCAAAACTAATACCCCTAAATTTATACCTATTTTGTCCACCCCTGTTATTACAAGGTAATCCCATATATCATCGTATAAATTAATTATCAACCTATACTACTTAAAAAACTAAAGCACCCCTAAATTTGCATCTATTTATCTATATCTGCCATTGTTAAAAATCCAAAGATAAAAATGATTTTGCGTGACACTCCTCTTTTATCGGAGGCAGGCTTATTTGTTATGTGTCTCGTATGTACAGTATCAAATGGAGCGGGAGCCGTTGAATCCATATCAAATAGGCCCATATACCTATTGTGTTTCTTTGCTTGCCAAATAAGACTCTTTGGATTGAATTCGTTTCCAAGAAACATATGCCATGTTTAGCCATACAAGATTTTTTATCACTTTAATTTACAGCTGCCCTTTCAATTTCTTTTGGAATATGAATTGGAATGACTTCCAATTGCATGGAATGGAACCAAAAACATGGGCCGTTACAGCAGTTACATTTTCCTTCCCGTATAGTAGAGTCACACGCACACACATCTTCGATACTGTGGTGCGCCGTGTGCGCGGTCGTAAAACCGAAAGAGACAGCTAACCAGAGTCGTACGTTCACTCGCACGAAGCTACCTCAGTTGATCTCAAGTCTGAGATCAACGTACAGGTCCAGACGAACTCATTAGACCGGGAGAATCAAAGCTTATAATAATACAATAGAATTATATACACGACCCAACAGAGTAGAACCAGTCTACTAACCAAGGGAGCTCAAATAATTCACCGGATCAAAAATAAATACTTCTTGTTTTCTCTGCCTCTCCGCCTGCCTATAAATTCGAGCGAGCACCGCCCAGAGCTTTTGTCCTCACACAGCAACAGCATAGAGAAACAGACTCGCACAACACGCCACTGTAGCTGGAGCTGCCACCGAGACCGACCGAGAGTCCGAGTTCGTGCTCGTGACACCTCTCCTCGACATCGATCACCAGCTACAACTAGAAGTGGACATGGCCTGCTTCACCGGAGACGCCGCCGATGGTTACGCCCTCGACTTCATCCGCGAGCACCTGCTCGGCGGTGGCTGCGGCGGCGACGACCCATTGGATAGCACCGTAGACCCCGGCGACCTCACCTTATTCCCGGTTCCGCCACCTCAGCCAGAGTTCGAGCCCATGCCGTTCTTGCCGCCGTCGCAGCAAGGGTACATCGGGGCCATGGACCCGACAAACGAGTACATGGGCGAGGCGGCGGCGGCGTTCCCGGAGCCACAGGAGCAAGCGCCACCGGTGATGATAACGTTTGCGAGCGAGCCCTCGTCGTCCCCCGTCAGGCAGCCTCTGACCATCGCCGTGCCTCCGAGGTCGTCGTACGCTTCGGCGGCGGCAACGGCCCCCCGCCGCCGCCGCACAGCTGGCAGCGGCGGCCGCGGCCGTGGACGTGGAGGACTTCCGCAAGTACCGCGGCGTCCGGCAGCGGCCCTGGGGCAAGTACGCGGCGGAGATCCGCGACCCGAAGCGGCGTGGCTCGCGCGTGTGGCTCGGCACGTACGACACGCCCATCGAGGCCGCGCGCGCCTACGACCGCGCCGCGTTCCGCATGCGCGGCGCCAAGGCCATCCTCAACTTCCCCAACGACGTCGGCATCCGCGGCGCTGACTTCTGGGCCCCGCCGCCCGCTCCGGCGAAGACGAAGGCAGCCACCGCCACGGCCACCGCGACGAACAAGAGGAAGCGGCAGCAGCTGCTGGTGGAGGACCCCGACGACGACGACGTCGAGGTGGTCGCTGTGCTGAAAAAGGCGGCGAAGGTGATTGATGAGGTCCCTGCTTCGTCGTCGTCCCAGGGCCAGGTGTCCTCCGCCTCTGGCTCTCAGTCGTCGTCCATGTCGACGCTCGAGACCACAGCCACCGCCTCGTCGACGGTGACGTCTGCTACGGCAGAGACGTTCCCTATGACGCCGTCGACCGGCAACTGGGAGTACTGGGAGGCATTGCTTCGCAGCATGCCGCTGCTCTCGCCGCAGTCGCCCCAACCTGCGCTGGGCTTTAACCAGCTTACAGTTACTTGATGACAGCCTTGTTTGTTTGCAATTTGCATCGGCAAGGATTTCACCTAATCCTTTTGGATCGCCAAGGAAATCGGTTAATTTCCCTTCCAATCCAAGGGGATCGGGCCTACCCTCATCATACACACATAAACAAGCCAAATGGCAAATGAGCAGTGCTACTGGTGCACGGCATAAACGAAGAAACAATATGAAGCAACAGTAGTACTAGATTTAATCTATATTTATGAAGTGAAATACGTACGTGCAGATAGTTCGATGCTTGTTAAGAGTACAAACAAAAGATTTGGAATTTTTAATAGGATCCACATTTTTTGTAACTTAATTCGAATTAATTTGCATTGTTTTATATATTTCTTGGATTGCACTTTGTGGTCATTTGTATTGTCTCATTCTCAAAGCATTTTTACAATTGCAAAGCTCATTTTAACATCACATATAGCTGTGCAAAGGCAGCAGAAGAGATCACGCTATACTCTCTCTGCCCCAAAATAAGTATCACCATATGATGTGTGCCTGTCAAACTGATCAGGTTTATATTTTAACAATATTGATATCGCTAAATAAATTTATTATAAAAATATATTCTGCGATTTATCTAGTGATATTAATTATGCACCATAAATATTAATATATTCCTATATATTGGGAACATCGGCAGCACTATTCTATATACTCTACACCCAGTAGCTAATACTGAACAGAAATAGTGAACAATATTAAACCACGTTTAATATCAGTCATCAGTATGTGTCAATACCTCAAAATACTGAATAATATTGATACACAACTACTGAATAATACTGAATTTTGTTCAGCATAACAGCTTGGTGTAGTATAATTATTCTATGACTAGGATGTAAAATAGCACAAGTATTTGAAATATTTAACTTCTCAAAAAATAAAATAACATTTACTTTTGCAACTTCACTAAAACTAGGATCAGTATCATGAACACTTAGCTAATTAAGGCTATAAAGAAAGTTAGATAAATTAAGTCCTAGAATTTTTTTTTTATTTTTGTAATTCTTCCAATAAAGTTTGTTTTCAAAATAAATAAATAAATAGTTAAATTTTCTAGAAAAAAGTGGTTTGTAAATATTAAAATCATTTCTCTTATGTAGTTTCTCAAATGTGTTTTTATTAAATATTTTAGATCCGGCACTCTTTTTTTCCACTTTTTATCAGGAGTGGACGTTTGCAACTAATACACATTTTAGATATGATCGATCGACCACATCTATTTTCACCTCTTTTCTGAGTAGAAACAATTGCAACAAATGCTTCTTTGCTTGGTATACGTATTATACTGGGCAGTGTGCATTATTTTTTTAGCATGAAAATGGCAGGTGCTCTGCCTTGCATGAAATAGAAATCTGAGAGTTTTTTTTTACGATCAAATCACTACTACAGAACAGGCCTTTGGTCAATACACAAATTCAACTTTAGTCTCGGTATTTTTTATGTTCGGGACTAAAAGTTCTTTAATCCCGGTAGATAATACCAACCGGGACTAAAGGTTGATCTTTAATCCCGGTTGGTGTTACCAACCCGAATAAAGGTCCTCAACTTTTAGTTCCGGTTGGTAATACCAACCGGGACTAAAGATCGACTTTTTTAGTCCCGGTTGGTGTTACCAACCGGGACTAAAGATCCTTTTTAGTCCCAATCATGGTGTTACCAACCTGGGACTAAAGGTCCCCCCACGGATCAATTCAAAAGGAGAGTGTACAGGACTGTGTCACATGCGGTTGTACAAATACCTGAGTTGGTAAGGACTTTATGTGCGAGATGAGAGGTACTGGGTTCGAATCCCACACACCGCAATTTATTTTTTCTCCGGAAGAACCTTTAATCCCGGTTGTACAACCGGGACTAAAGGCCCGGGACCTTTAGTCCCGGATTCTTAGTCCCGGTTGGGAAAACCGGGACTAAAGCCCGTTCCTAACCGGGACTAAAGGCTGTTTTTGTAGTAGTGAATCTGATATTATAACAGTCTAGATAGACTTTAGACGGTCCAGGTATTTAACCGAAAAATAAATAGGAAAAATAAAATATCCTGCACTGCACGCTGGCAGCACGTCAGGGCTGTTTCTATGTGGTTTTCAGAAATTTACATGAACATTTCCCTGCGCCATATCATATAGCATTATCATCAAGACCTGATTTATAATTAAGCTAGCGTAGGAGAGTAAAAGTTGACCATGGGAAGCTTTGAACGCAGTTCTCTGTTTCTTTCCCCTGCAGATGCGGCGAGCATCTCGGTTTTGGATTTACTAGTAGAACAGGTGTCGCTTAGCAACTACTAGTATAATATAATCTATACATAGCTGATGAACTAATAAAAATAATGCTAACATTAACCAAACTAGTGCTTGATATGGTAACTGTAGACATCCGTATGACTCAACTCTAGTCAACGCTGGTACGTGTAACTTAACCCTGATATGGTTCGTGCTAGACATCAATAAGCATGTCAGGCACGGAACCGATAACCTCACTAGTCAAAAACAGAATTGTTGGACCGGCTACATGGAATTTGCTATTGCAGCCTTGTTTTTTTTATTAATCGATCAGGTGCCTAAACTAAGAAGCAAGACTCAAGCATCTATCGATTGAGATCGCTTAGTATTTCAAATATGCGCAGAGAACATGCATGGTAGGCATGCATTTCTAGACGTTAATTAACGTACGGTATATAGTTTTGCTTGCGAGGGCATAAGAAGTTATTTCTACCGTTTGTTACACATAAAAACCTTTGTGCTACAAATCTTTGTGAAGTCTTTATATACTATTAGCTGGTCGATATAGCCGAGCACTCCCTACGTCTAAATTATATGTCGATTTGATTTCTTTTATATCTATTTTAATATTTATCTTGACATACGTTATATTTATATACATAGCAAAATTAATGTAAAAAAATCAAAGTGACTTACGGAGTAGTATGGAAGAAGTATGCAATATAAAATTCTACTTATAACCGCTACTAGTTCTTATTTTGGTCGACTGGACTGTTGGTTTCGAAAATGAACCGAGTGGAAACCTATTTTCACCACCATTGACTGACGAAACGGCAATATGTGGGCGATTTCTGCGCTGCTGGTGTTTCTGATTTTGGCTTTAAGAATATTGCCATTACAAACCATTTGAAACTGACGGTAAAGCAGTTTTCTGTAGTATTGAATGTTTGTGCGTGGTTATTCTTAAAGAAAATATTTGTATGGGGTTGTGTTTTCATAAGTGACACCATAACACATACGTACTTGCTATCACTTACAGTACTTCATCAGAGGAAACTCGTGTACAACAAGTGACTTATACATATTTAGTTATTAGTGCTTGCTTTGTGTCATTATACATGGCTACATATGCTAGCTGCTGCATGCTAGAAAGATAGTAAGAAAAGTCGAGGCACATAATATGATCATACGAGTTTGATTTCAACAGTTTGCGTTCAAAGATAATTCATTTGAACCAAGGGGGGGAAAATCGTTCTGACCGAGAGACCGCAACGTCAGTATCTGTTCGGGCAGTGCTTGCATGCAGAAAGTTGGCCAGCTTCGTTCGGCCGACGATGTCGATGGATTAGATTCCAGGTCAACAAATGGCACCTGCCCTGCTCTCTCTGTGTGTGTGTGTGTGTGTGGGGGGGGGGGTGAGGATTACCACACGACCAAATGCACAGGCTTGATGCATCCTCCACAGGTAGATACAGGAAAAAAAAAAGTAGCAGCAACATGCATGAAAGAGTACCTTTTTATTGTATTTATTTATCCCGGCGATCAGGCTCCGCGAGTCTGCATATACGGGCATATAGCAATCTTTTTTCTAGTAGTTTTTAGTGTGTGTTTGTTCTGTGTTCATCAATCATCAGCAATAATAATCAGCACAAGTTCATACAGCTATAGCATTTGATCAATTGGTCTGCAGTTAGTATATGTGAATATTCATTTGAATATATGTGTCGTCGTCGGCGTTCGTGGCGGTCCGTTGTTGCGTTGTTGCTGCTGTTTTGCTTTGACAGTCTACTATTCCACTAAGCCTGAGAAAAAGACAGTTCCGTTCGGCCAGTCAGCGCTTATTAACTCGACAGCCTGAAAGTAAAACGAGTTTGGAACAGTACGTGAGGTCAATCGGCGCGCCTCGTCCACAGACAGACCACAGGAGAGAAGATTTCATTTCAGTGTGCGTATGCATGGCAGATTTTGTTGGGGCCCGGTCTCAGGGGTCAGTCCTGTAAGGTTAGCGTACAAGTGCAGGTCGATCTGACGACCGGATCGATTGGCTTGACCAGGGGATGCGTGTACGTATGGAAATATACTCCATGTTAGTAGCCGGGACGCCGGACGCGCTTCGTCAGTCTATGGTTGCAGCCATGCCTACACGTGTGACGTTTACTTGCTAATGCATGCTGAAGCTGAACTGGTCCTCGATCGTACTCGTAGTCCTAGCTAGAGGCCAGAGTCATCAGAGTCGTCGTTACCGGAAAGTGGAGCTCCTTTAATTTACCTCAACCTCAAGTGTTCGGAGAGTCTGGAGCTAATAAGCTTACCGCTTTGAGTACACGCTTGCTTGCTCGTAACAACGACAGAATACATATATGCGCTCGTGAATGCAAGTCGTTGTCGTCCAAGGACAAGCAAAGGAGTACACGTATAGCATCATATCATTTGTGATTCTCTCGTGAATAGTACTACTAGCTAGTCAGTGAAGCATCAGCTACCATCTGTGAATTCTCCAGTTGTTCAAAGGTTGACCATCTGGAGAGAAAAAAAAAACGATCCTCGTCCTCCAGTTCCACGCGCCATATCATATCAGTAGTAGACAGTATTAGCTCGAGTGCTGGACTGGACGACTTCAAAGCACAAGCACCGGCGACGACCGTAACTGGAGTCCCGGACCACGCACTAGCAACAGTAGCAGGATATGAACGACCGACAAAGCCGCGCGCTCTTGCGTTGCTGCGACAAGCCGACAACTCATCAGTATATGGAGTAGGAGGACGACCCAACGATCCAAACGCCACATGCTCGCTCTCCCGTCTCTGTCGCGCGCGCATCATCCATCATTCATCAGATAAAGGCAAACAAAAAAAAAAGGAGTTGAAAAAATGCCGTGATATGATTTGGACCGGCCGTGGGAATAATTTATGTGTAGTAGTCGTCGGCCGTCGGATTTTTTTTGTATTTTTTAATCCTTTTTTTACAAAATATTCCAATAATATTCCCACCTAAATAATATTTGCAGATGTAGCCCTTTTGGTCGCCGCCCCGGTGGGGCTAGCGTGACCGCGTGGCAAGATCTTACACGTTGGACGTCGTTTACGACATGGAAAATCTTGTCACGCCAATGCATGTGGCGTGACAATATGGTCTTGTCGCGCCACCGGGAGTGGCGTGACAAGACTGAATTTTCGAAAAATAATAACTCTTCCATACGACGTCGGATGAAGATGATTTTTATATGAAAGTTGTAGCTCTTGACGAGATCTACAACTAGTTTTGAGTTTTTTTTTCATTTGAGGACATTAAGATGCTCAAAAAAAATCAAATACTTTTTCAACACCATAATACACACGTATAAGAGCTCGTCGCTTTTGAAAATTCATATCTTTTTTATGGTGTCAAAAAAAATACTTTTTATATCAAAGTTGTAGCACAAAATGATATCTACAACTTGTTAGTTGAAAGGTTTTTCATTTGAGGACGTTGTAGAAATACTATATTATTTTGATATCTACAAGCTCTTGTACGTGATTATTATGGTGCTGAAATAATATATTATTTTTTTTGAGCATCTTAACGTCCTCAAATGAAAAAACTTTCAACTAAAAAGTTGTAGATATCATTTTGTGCTACAGCTTTGATCTAAAAAGTATATTTTTTGACACCATACAAAAAAGATATGAATTTTCAAAAGCGACGAGCTCTTATACATGTGTATTATGGTGCTGAAAAAGTATTTGATTTTTTTGAGCATCTTAATGTCCTCAAATGAAAAAAACTCAAAACTAGAAAGTTGTAGATCTCGTCGAGTGCTACAATTTCATATAAAAATCATCTTCATTCGACATCGTATGGAAGAGTTATGATTTTTTAAAAATTCAGTCTTGTCACGCCACTCCCAGTGGCGCGACAAGACATTCATCTTAACACGCCACATGCGTTGGCGTGACAAGATTTTCCACGCCGTAAACGACGTCCAACGTGTAAGATCTTGTCACGCCAATGCATGTGGCGTGACAGCGTTATTTGGTCACGCCAGCCTCACCGGCACGACCAAAAGGGCTATATGTGCAAATATTATTTTGGTGGGAATATTATTAGAATATTTTGTAAAAAAGATTAAAAAATAAAAAAAAAGTCTCAGCCGTCACGCGGCGGGGTGATCGATCGATCAAAAAGAGCGGCGCGATCGCGCGTAGACCGTATGGGTGGTATGCACGTACGTACGTACGTGCGTTCGCCGTGGCCGACCGGTTCGTGGCGCGCGGTATGCATGATCGTCGACGACGCGTCGTCGTCGTCCGATCAGGCACGGCATGCAGCATATACACCATGGCGTGGCGATCATGGGCGCGCGGCGGCCTCAGCTGCGTGCTTGTTTTGCTTCCATCGTTTGGAACCAGCTGATGAGACGACTTGGCAGATCAAAGAGTCCACCAGGACGGAGCTTGGTCATCTATCTGACGAGCCGTTGTTGGACTCAACACACCATACTACTCTGGCTAGGGACTATAGCTAGCAGCTTATCGCTGAGTTGACAATGCTAGCTGCTCGCAGAGTCGGAGTCGCACAAGCCATCAGACGCCCAGACTTGGCAGATTCAGAGGCACAAGAATGACGAGCAAGAAGCAGTCCGTCCGCTGGGCATGGGGACTCTTGATGACACAATCACACAATAAATAAATCACAAGATACAAACAGAACACAACACCCGGCCTTGCTCCTTTGTTGTGCTCGTAAATGACTAGTAACACAGCCGATCGAGTTGACAATTGACATAGGAGTATATTGCTAGCAGCTCCTCCTCGCAGGTGTTGCCTGTCATGCTCGGTCGACGACGGCCGCGTCGGTACCAACACGTACTTCTGGACTGACCGACCGACCGGGCTTGTCGAGTGACTTCATTTTCGGCACAGTCCATTTGTACAGGCTCAAAACTAATTAACTAATTAATTAATATGCTTAATTTGCTCCCGACCTGAACTCTTCCAGGTTCAATTCGTCGTCAATGGTACTCCAAGCTACAAAGGGTACCACCACCCAATCCGTATGTACGTGATGCACTGATGCATGCCCACGTACGTACGTACGCAAGGTCTCGGAAGCGTACGTCCAGACGTAAGTTCAAAACCAAATTTCCGTTCTGTTTGGTCCACCTAATTTGATGAGAAACTATATACTTCCGCTGATATCCCCACGGGGAAACACATCATTACGCATCGCAAAAACAACGTCTGTTTAGTTTCCGCCGTGGCTCCGATCCATCATTGTCAAGGACGCAGATATTTCCGTGCTATAAGTACAAAGGCTAACGACGTGAAAAAGGCCTTACATAGCAGAGAGCTGCTCACTTCATATGAGCCGGGCCAGAAGTTCAATCACCAAAGCCAGCTTATTGAACGTGTTCTTGGCCCAACCTTTACTTTTTTCGTGGCCCAACTTCTATAAGACCAGGACGAAGAAACTGGAGGCCCAAGAAATATCGCTACAAAATCACCCCCCAAAACGCTGAAACCAAGCTTTCTTATGCGGAACCCGGCCGTATAAGTAATAAGAAGGCTTAAAGGCCAATTTGTTTTATGGCCTGTTTGGATGAACTAAGCCCAAATTGCACTATAGGTACTTAAACTATTGGGTGGTTCCTATATAGATATTTAACTGAAAAACGTAACAACTAGATACTTAAACTATTGAGTGGTTTCCAGATGAGTACTCCAACTAAAAAAATAGCATAGTATTATGAATATTCTTATATTCTTTTAATTAGGGCTTAAGCTAATTGTCAGCCCAACCACTAGTCTACTTTAGTTCATGAGATCTAAATAGGCCCTTATAGCCAAACAAATCACCTTCATGAGCTTTGTCTTAAGGGGGGAAAGTAGACTTGGGCCTAACTCCACATATTTTGTAGAGCTCATACTCAAAGGAACACGATCTTTGTACCTCCTCGCGGAGCTGGGAGGAAGTTATCTACCACTAGCACTGATTTCATAATGCACCCATTTGAACTGATCCGTTATTTCTTCTTTATAGACCTAACATGCGTCCACTTGTCAGTTTGTGCTCTCGGCACCACACCTCTATCCGGCAAACCCTTAACCCTCCAGCCACCATCCCCAAATATCTCCCTTTTTGTTTGCCCTGACACCCAACTCGCGACTGCCACTTGTTGAAGTGGAGGGCATGCCAAGGCCTAAGAGAGAGCCATGCGATGTCGCTCTTTGAGTAGGGTTTACCATGACGAGAGAGGGCTACACCAGGAGAGGGGACATGCTAGAGCCACTAGGCGGAGGAAGTCACATGGAGTCAACACAGAGGAAGGCAGGACTAGAGAGGGCTACTACACCAAAACTAGAGGGGCCAACACATAGAGGAAGACAACATCAACTAGAGACGCATAGGGTGAGGGATCAAATAATACGTGACTACAATGACTTGTAGCAGTTAATCAGGGGTTCCCTCAACGTCTAAACTTGACCTATTCACTTTAGCTTATCAGTCGCTACAAGCTGATTTATAAATCACTATGTCAAAAACTGGACTATCTATATAGATAGCTAAAATGAAAAGTCCGTCCCAACTCCTAGACGATCGATACGTTTGGGCGGGCCATATGCATGTGACCAATAATACGTTTTGTCTGACAGAGGCCCGCCAAGAGTGGCGCGCGAAAGCTCGTGTAGCATGTGCAGAACATGTCATCTGGCTGAGGCAAACGTCTGTGGCTCGCAGCCCTTCTTTACTTCATCCTCGGAAAGTTCGTGCATATGCACTCGGAGCACGCCGCGCTGCGCTGCGCTTCGCCTCTGATGGGAGCACTTGACGCGGCAGTCGCCGGCGTGCCGGACGGCCACTGTGCTGACGCGTTTAACGGAGGCAGCTCCTCCGTTCCCGGAGCAGCCCGGGGCGTTCCCACGTGTTGCCGCGTTGGCGCGCGCCGAGGACGCCGTCGCCTTTCTCTAGTTCCAGAGCCGTGTCCGTCTCCTCCGTACCCTCAGCTCGCGTGGCCGGTGGCCCGCCGCAGGCCCCGCGCGCGTCAGGAGGCGCACCAACCACCTGTTTCCACGTATTCCGCACGGTACAGCGCCCTACCGATCGATCAGACACACACGCACTTCCCGCCTGCGTGCGTCCGCGTCCGCGGCGCCGAGCGGCGAGCACTCCCCCATCAGTCACGTGCGCTCTCCGCGAGTCTGCCGCGCGCAACACAACAAACGCCCTGATCGCTTCGCTTTTGCCTCCGGAGGGCCGGTGAAAACTCAGTCCACGGCTGTGACACGTTCCCAAAAAACTTTTCGTATAGCCTAGGTGGTCAAACAACGGTGTAGGTCGACGAGAGAAAAAGGCAAAAACGTGAAACCTCAACGGTGTACGTAGGCCGACGAGAGAAAAAGGCGACAGCTCATCAGTTCAGATTTCAGGTCAGGTGCCCGCCCAATCAAGTCCCCTGATCGTCTTGTATCGCCCTCTGACTCGGAGCACAATCACCCGGCACCGGCAAGGGGGGGAAAGAAGGAGAGGGCAGCCGTACCATCTCGACCTAATTGCGCTCAATAATAAAACCCGTACCGATAAGCGATAATGCGGTCGCTGGCCGGCCATCCACGCAAACAAGCGGCGCCGGAGGCCCGGGGCAGTGACCCAGGTAGTACCTAACAGCTGAGCTAGCTTATCAGTAATAAATCACTCCACTGATACACACACTCGTGTAGCCCATCTCGCCGGTCCCTGTCGCCCACCACCGGCCCCCCAACAAGACAGCATTTCTAGCTAGTAACCACATGCGTTTGGATTATATGCATGGCCCGTATTATAGATTTTTCTGGATAAGAGCCAGCCAGCCCAGCCCCTCGTCCTCGTGATTAATGACGAGGATGCACTCCTGCACGCTGTCATGTTGGTAGTCATTGCTTTCGTAGCTCCTGCTAATGGTGGATTAGCTGATGCGACCGAGAGCTCCTAGCCTACCACTGGCCGTTGTTAATACGCGGGAACTCGAGTTGATCGGTATCGTATGCAGGAATGCCGAGTGATATTCCGGCGGAATTTCTAGTAACCCGAGCCGCTGCGCGGGCGGGGGATATCAGATATCTTCTTCTCGCGCGCTCCGGAACGGAACGCGACAATCCCCACGCATACGGCGTGTCCCGCCAGCGGCCACCGGGCCCCTCCCGGCCTCGTGAGACTGACGTGGACCCCTCCTCGCGGCGATTTTTTATAAGCGCCCGGCAAGCGTCGTGTGGAGCTCAGCCATTCGCACGCACCACGGTATCCGAGCAGGTGGTTCACGGCCGATCAGCTATTCAGCTCAGTGCCCCAGCCCAGTAGGCTAAGCTAGCTAGGATCTCAGTTCCCAGTGTTCACTGCTGCCTCGACCTCTCGTGGAGTGTCCAGTCTCGAGTTGAGGATGGAGAGCAGCTTGCTTGACGCCGCAGTGGCTGCCAGTCTCTGCCCGGCAGCGGCGGCCGGGCGCCGCCGCGCCGGGAGCACGGCGAACTTCCTCAGCTGCTCCTGCCCCTCCAGAGGTGCGTGCATCGTTTCGACACCGCCACCGGCCATGCAATTCGTTTCCGGATTGTTCTCTGGCTCCAGCTTCAGCAGCTTCACTGATCGTTCTTGGCTTGGCTCGATCTCTCTCCAGACTGCAGGGTTAGCGCGTCCTACTCCCACTCCATCAGCCGGATGCTGAGCGGGGTGCGGTCGGCGGCGCGCAAGAAGCTCTTCCGGGCCGACCCGGCGGCCCCGGCCGACCTGCTGGGCATCGCCAGCTGGTCGGAGGCGAGCGGCGGCGCCAACGGGGGCCCAGCAGCAGCAGCAGCACTGGTGGACGGCGCTGGAGAACAACTTCGTGCTGGAGGCCACCGACGATGAGTACGGCGGCGTCGTCGTCGACGCCGACAGGCTGCCCAACGACAAGGCCGCCTTCGCGCGCTCCCTCGCGGCGTCGCTCTCGTACTGGAAGTCCGTGGTACGTACGGCTGGGCCCCCATTTCTTCTCTCTCTCTCGTCCATTCAATCGATAAACCATCAGTACTGAAGGCAGCACTGTCATTTTGCTGATTTGCTGGGGTGTTGATGCTGCTGCAGGGGAAGAAAGGGGTGTGGTTGAAATTGCCGGTGGATCGAGCCGAGTTCGTCCCTTTAGCAGTGAAGGTACAAATTTGGTCTTCAGGATCTCAATCCTAATATAGCTTCTGCAATGCTTTCCGAACCAATAGTATCCAACTTTTCTTTTTTTCTTTACAAGAAATACAGTAAAATTCAGACTTTTTCTTCTGAAACTCTGTCTGCAGGAAGGTTTCAAGTACCACCACGCGGAGGAAGCGTACTTGATGATGACGTACTGGATCCCTGACGATGAACCAAACATGCTCCCAGCAAATGCTTCTCATCAGGTTGGAGTTGGGGGTTTTGTGATCAATGACCAAATGGAGGTGAGTGGGACCCGTGCATATTCATGCTTCTGTTTCGATGAGAACAGACAAATGGGCTGAAGAAAAAAAACTAGCATTATTGTTTCTGAACTCTGATGGCATTTTCCTGAACAATTTCATCAGGTTCTAGTGGTGCAAGAGAAGTATCGCGGTTCGTCTCTGGATGGCGTGTGGAAACTCCCCACAGGTTTCATTCTTGCGGTAAGAATACATGTCGTCAGCGATAACAACTGCGTATGGTATAAATACAGTTTTTTGTTACTGAAAAAAACTCTTGTTCTGTCGCAGTCCGAGGAAATCTACACGGGAGCCAGCAGAGAGGTGAAAGAGGAAACTGGGGTAAGAAAATGGAACTCTCTGGAAGACTGTAGAACCCAGCACTGTACTTCTTTTCAATCCATCTTCCTCGTAGGGATCGATGCTCACTATTGCTGTGATGGCGATACAATATGCAGGTCGACACCGAATTCATTGATGTCGTTGCTTTCAGGTAGTTAGTTGCCTTCTTTGTTGCAGCGATTATCCCGATAATAACCGTATCTTAGTATCCTCGAACTGTAGGCTGAATTTGTCCTACGTACTTGTATGTTGCCAGGCATGCCCACAACGTGGCGTTTCAGAAGTCCGACCTCTTCTTCATCTGCATGCTGAGGCCTGTGTCGAGTGAGATCAAGATTGACGAGACAGAGATTCAGGCAGCAAAGGTGCGTCGTCAGTTTTCTTCAAAGCGGATTCTATGTTTGTTTTCTGATGAAACGAGCCTGCAAACTGAAAAATTTAAAAAAAAAAAAAAACGTTTTTGTTTCAGTGGATGGCGCTGGAGGAGTTCGTGAAGCAGCCCTTCATCCAGGAAGACCACATGTTCCAGAAGATCATGGACATCTGCATCCAGCGCCTCCGCAAGTGCTACTGTGGGCTGACGCCCCACCACGTCGTCTCCAAGTTCGACGACAGGACGTCCACGCTCTACTACAATGTCGCCGAGCCTGAGGACGTCAACTGCAGCGCCGCCTGATATATGTATGATGCGAGCCTGGGAGGGATAGCCACCCAGCATCTATAGTTCTAGTTTTTGCTGCGCAAGTTTCATGATGCAGCAGTTGTGATTGCAGAGTGAAATACTAGTAGCAGATTGAGCAAGGCAATGGTGTTGCCGAGCCTGTACATATACGTGTAGGGCATGATCAGGGAGATGTATGTATATCTGGGTAGCTCTGTCGTGTGTTCTGATAAACGATGGAGCCATTTGAATGATGCACAGATCTTTTCCGTGTTCGAGAAAAAAAAAAAGATAAAAAATCCATTAGTTATCGGTAGCCTAAAACTCTTAAACTGACGTTAGACGAAATAAGTTTAAGGAGCTGTTCAGTTGATCATATAAGTCGGCTAATAAAATCAGAGAGAAAAATATTATTCTTCCGACTCGGATAAGCATTAGGTTTTACGGTCGGAAAGACTTATCCTTTCCAGCTAAATGTGAAACTTGCATTTAACATGATTTGAGAGACATACAATGGTACAGTCCTTAATCGATACAGACGGAATCGCTAGTCTAAAATTATATTCATCCAATACACATCTGGTTATCATTATGATATCAACACAAGACTTCAAAAGTAGCCAATAATCGTCTATATTTCGCAGGTGACGGGAATTATCAACTTCTACCGGCTTAAACAGGGCTAAACAAATTAACTTTAGACTAGCAGAGTATCAATATGAAGTAACAACGATTCCAAACAACTCTTAAAACCTACCTGATAAACCTAACTGGTAAAATAAAACAAACCAAAAGCACGAAAAAGTCGTCGTCATTTCCTCACTCTTTTCCCTTGCAGGCACGACGACAGTACACCGGTCCAGCGCCGTCCGGGCACCTCTCCTACGAGTCCTTTGCGATTGTGGCGCCCCACTAAAAATCAATCAACAACCCTACTTTTAAATCCACATCGCTGTATATTTATCAAAAAAAAAATCCATCGCTATAATGGTCTAATTGAAACCTCCAAAGTCCCCTCACCAACAGGCAACAGCGCAACACTTACGTTTCACTGGACTACGGGCCCCACGCTTGGATGGTCCCACACGACAGTGGCTGGTACGCGTCACAACTCCCGCGCCAGCAAAATATCTCGAAGAGGTCAAGGTGGAATCATGCTTGCTCGTCGCTCGTGTTCCCTGGTTAGTTGAGCTCTTTCCCTTCTCGCTTCGAACCAAATCAAATCGGAGCGGCGGGCGGAGCGAGACGATCCGTCGGTTGCCTCGCTTCCCTTCGATTCGGCTCGACCAGGGCACCAATCGGGAAGCTAATGCCGCTCAAGTCCCGAGATCTGTAGCGCCACTTCGCGGTGGGTATGGCGGCGCAGAACGGCGGCGCCGGCGGAGGGGCGCCCGTGGTGCTCAACGTGTACGACCTCACGCCCATGAACAACTACCTCTACTGGTTCGGCCTCGGTATCTTCCACTCCGGAATCGAAGGTGCTCACGTTTCCACTTCCTCGGATTGCCGGAATTTGGTTTCGTTGATTGTGTGCTGTTGAAGTTGTAGGTATTCTCGTGCTCGTGCAATACCTGTTTGGACTTTAGAGGGGATAAGGTTTCGGTTGTAACTAATGGTTACCCAAAATCGTAGTCTAGTGATTGAAGAGGGGAAAGCGATAGTTTATAATTGAAGAGAAGGGGGCGGAATATTGCGATAGGTTTGTTTGAATTTCCAGGATGTTACGAGCTTCTGCTGCTGTTTGTAAGCAAGAAAAGGGGTTCGATTAGTATCTTCTGGGAAGAAAACTGCTAAATCGGGGGTCAATTTTTACATTCGCTGTTTCTGATAGGTAGATGGTTATTCAGCTCGGCAGCTGTTGTTATCTTGATGAAGCTTCGAGGGCTGTAATGTGCTCAAATATGCCAGGTGAACTGTGGCATAGGGATTGACGCTTAAAAGGTTTTGAGTAGTAAGGATGAATATTTTCTCTAAATAGGTGTATCATGTTATGCATTGGCAATGCTGGAATAATAGTTCGCTAGGGTTGGTAGATGTTTGTTCTAGGGCTTATTTGCTATGCTCAAACTGAAGAATCTGTACTTCACTTTTATGTGGTACACTTGGTTGCAATGTCTGTAGTACCGTACTTTGCTCTATTTATTTGTAAGGTTGTACAATTAGTTCCTGGTCAGAAAAAAAAGGTTGTACCATCAGCAGTTGTCATTACCTCGTGACTGGCATTTGGTAGCTTGCATTGTGCTAGCTAACTGATTTTTTATGAGCTTAAACTCAAACACTGGTGTATGGTTTACTCAAATAAACAGTTCATGGCATGGAGTACGGATTTGGAGCACACGAGTTTCCGACAAGTGGTGTATTTGAGGTGGAACCGAAAAGCTGCCCTGGTTTCATCTACAGAAGATCTGTGTGGATGGGCACAACTGACTTGTCTAGAGCAGAGTTCCGCTCGTTCATTGAAAATCTTGCAGGAAAGTACAATGGCAACACGTACCATTTGATTTCAAAGAATTGCAATCATTTTACAGATGATGTCTGTAAGAACTTGACCAGGAAATCAATCCCTGGGTGGGTGAATCGGCTAGCAAGAGTGGGTTGGTATCACCAGTTAAATATGTCTTTGCCCTGACATGATTCAGACTTTAGGTATCTGATTGTTTCTCCCTATATTTAGGTTCATTTTTCAACTGCCTCCTACCAGAAGGCATCCAAGTTTCCACAGTAAGACACGTCCCGACTCATCCTGCATTTTCTGGTGAGTTTGTGCCTTAAAATTCTTATGAGGATCTGCGCAGTTGACCTAAGTTTTTTTTTTAACGAACCGCTTCCTAGATCTTGACTTGTTGTTATACTTTATATTTTTAACTGTCCTATATACATCAAGTCATCAACATATCGAGCCTCCATTTGACTGTCCTTGGTGTAACGAGTGACTGACTACCTTGAATATTTTACTAGCAAGTAGCCTTTTGGTCATATTCAAAATAAACACCACGAGATCAAACTTTTTTTTCTCTCCCTTTGACCTGGCAGACTTTCGTCTCCGTGGAACTTTAATCTGATTTCCTTGGTGGTTATTTTACGTATGATTCATAATATACCTAGTAAAAAAGAGGTAATGATAAATATAGCTAGCAAGTTAGATAGGGTTGAGTCATCAACACTACAGATTATTGATTTTCTTCAGCTCAATATCGTGTAACCTTCTATAAGCCACTCCAGATTCTAACTGAATTTTCAAACAGTACTAGATAGTTTGCTAGTTACTTCTTTTTTGTTGACATTTTAGCTGCCCTTTATTTTCTCACTTTCTTAGATGATGATATGGATTCGGTATCTTCATCGATTATTGGAGACAGTGATCTGGAAGAGTTGGACCAACACCTTCTGCCATCAACTGCTGACGTCCATTCTATAGACGTGCCACCAAAGCTAGCCAAAGATCTTCTCTGAATTATTCAAGCTTTTGGATTCCACATGACCACATAGCAAGGATAACTTCGACTGCTGCAGTTGATGTCCACTGTGTGCTTCTCCGGGACTGTGGGAGTGTAGATGAATGCTGCTGATTGTATTGATTCTTTGCCACTGAGTCTGTTACATACACACATAGCTCTCGACAAAAATGGCATGCTTTCTAATTGTTTGCCTGTTATGTCATGTGAGTTGTGACTTCAAGTATATTTGTGTTCGAGTCATACCTTGCGCACTAGAGAATGCCGTCACTAGTTGTGGCATAACGGAATACTGAAAATCTGAAACTACCTGTGCGCCAATCCTTTTCTAGCGACGTTAGCCAGCACATGTTTGTAATATATAAGTCCCTAGTTATGACTGATTGATTTTGTGTGTGCTATTTGTGTTTGGACTGAATCATAATCTAAAGTCCCATTTGGAAGATGAGAAATGCTCTGGGGGTTTTCAGGATCTAAAACATATTTTTCCTAAGTTCTAGGGATTCTCTCTTTCAAAATATAGGTCGCATTAGAATTATGTCAACGGATTCACATAACATATATATCTCTTAATGAAAATTAGGTTTGTAACAATCATAAAGGTAATTGATGTCCAAAGTATAATTCAAGACTAGCCCGAACTCAACACCTTAATAAAAAAGCCTAAGGCTACTCGCTCTATTTGATTATCAAGTGTGTTATGATTTTTTTTTTTTATAAAAGTCAAACTTCATTGATTTGGTCCACATTTAGTTGAATTACACAAAATATGCATTCTTAGTGTTTAAAAGATATGAATAGATTTGTATTTCAAACATCTTTTTAGTATGATATTGATTTTGTAGCAACTAAAGAAGTTGATGATCAAAGCATATAACTATTTTTTTATATATAAAAAGAATCCTAATACGCTTACAGAAAAAAAAAAAACGACAGTACCTACTACAGTTTGGGCATCTATTGGACCGCTCCATTACAAGTTCTGTACTCTACTACTACATGGAGCACATGTTGGTTGGCTTCACCAAAATAGCAGAGTTGACTAGTTGAGGGCGTTTGGTCGCTTCAGAAAAATAGTAAAGGTGATGGTGTTTCTGACCCGCTCAAGTCCATGGTACCATGGTGGAGTTTAGTAGAGTTAGAGCAGTTCTAAACAGACCCTTAAGTTTCAAAGGGGTGATGCAGATGTTTATGCTCTCCTCTTGAGTTTCATTGTGGCCTTGCTAAGACACATATACTACAAAAGTCTGTATTGAATTCGGTAAAAAAAAAAAAAAAAAAAGTTCCTTCATGCTTACTGTAGGCGTGCAAATGTATCAACAATGTACACCAACTAATTTTGTCTCTATCAAACCGTATGCAATGCAACTGATGCTTTGTGTTCCTAGAAGCATGCGTCAGCGCCGTAATTGTGGTCACTGAGTTCTCACGCCGATGGGGTTGGAGAACGTGATTGAGGAACATTAGACAGCGGGAACGACGCCAGTCCCAGGACGAGGAACATAGCATGATTTCACATTCCCTGTAACTTGTAACCCACAGGCCACAGGGTCTCAGGGAAACGGCTGTCAATGGCAATCCATCTGAACTGTCCTTCAAATTTTGCTTAGTTAATTCACAACTTTTCATTCTGTCATTTTGACAATGATCACACTAGTAGCAGGCAAAAAGGTTCATTTCATTACATATTTGGTTGAAATGGGAATGAAAGAATCTTGGTCCTGCACTCTGCACCTGCTGTGTACGGCATGCAAAGATAAAGTATTTCAGTTCATTATTTTTCTGTACCATGCTAATCCTAGTTATCACCTATCAGATACGCTGCTGACGCATAAAGATCTGCACCAAGAGTTGATAGGGCTTTATCCTAGAAAAGGGACAGCATGAGTCAATGACCCATAGGCGATAGGCCATTGCTTCAAAAACAGATACAAATCGATTAATGTTTACAAAAAGACAGTGTACACTCGATCATATGCATGTTCAGAGCAGGACACAAACATATAGAAACAGACACAAATATGCATGATCATAGGACTCCTTTCAATGTAGGCTGTTTCCGTTGAGGGCCTAAATGCCTCATTTGGGCTGTTTATTTTGCTTCATTTTCTATATTTGTACTGTCAATTTCTCTCCTCTATCAATATATTTGCCTGGCATATTCCTGCCAGCAGTTTTCGAAAACATAGGACTCCTTTCAATGTGTTTATCAGGAACAAAACATGCTAGTTAACAGCTGAAGAGATCTGCTCTAGGCATACCGTTCTAATATGTCTACCATATTTGTTGCTTCTTGGTTGCCATAATGGAATGACTGACTACAGCAGTTGCCATGCCATATATATGCAAGAATTTGAATTGATCCACATGCTTCACACGATTATCGCTGAATTCAGATCCAGAAGATCTCAAATGGTATAGCATTGATCTTTGGATGTTCTATTTTTGTAAAGCACACAGGTTGATGTGAACTTTTTTCTCCAACAACCACCCATGGAGGACCATGACAATTGTCGTGTGCAAAGCATCTTGATGTTTTCCCTCTGATTCTTGCCCCTTCTGTATCTTTTCTGTAAGCTCAACTGGCATATCAGAAAGCTCCAGGTTCTTGAGATGCACAAGGTTCTCAATGCCTTGGGGTATTTTAGTTAGCTCAAAACAATGGCTAAGCATCAATTTATCTAGATTTACAAGGCTCCCCTTTTGAAACTCTATGTGAGAAAGGTTAGGTAAGTCATCTAACCTTAGTTTTCGTAGTACAGGAAAAACACCTGCTGCAAAGATCAAGCTCTTCTCTTCATATGCATCCACAAGGCTAAGATCAATCAACCTAGGAAGTGATGACAGCAATCCAATTGAATCCTCCTTAAGGTTAGAAGAATGCAACTGCAACTGCATCAGGCCACTAAGGTGACCAAACCATGAAGGTAGCTTATTCCCTATTAACCTCCCTGTTAGGGTGAATTTTTGTAGCTTCAAAGGTGGTGGTGAAAAAGGCTCAAGGTCCAGTTGTACATCAGCATCCCGACTTACAATTCCAAGGCATAGAAGGTGGTTCCTTTTAGAGATGGATGATGGCAAATGAATAAGGTTGCCCTCATGCACACCACATAGTTCTAGGGTCCTCATCTGTTTCAAGCTTCCTAAGGATCTGACTGTGTTCTCATTAGCTTCGATGTATTTCAGAGTCTGCAGACAGGTCAGATTTCCCATTCCATCTGGAAGAACAACTGCTTTACCAGGAAAAGGAAACCTAAAATCTGCAGTGTGGCGTCTAAACAATATCAGGTGGCGCAGACCTTTGAGTTTTGTTATGCTGCTTGGCAACCTCTGGACCATGGACCACTTGGCATCTAATGTTTGCAACTTTTGTAATCGTCCCAATTCATGTGGTAGCTCTTTGATTAGAGTGGAACGGATGCCAATATAGCGCAGATTGAGGAGGTTGGTCACTGAACTAGGCAGCTTATTTATTGGAACATACCATAAGTTTAGAACAGTTAGTAATCTGAAGCGAGACAGTAGTGAAGCATTCAACTCTGTTTTGAATCCATGGAGGGACCGAAGTGATGCCATCTGTGGAGGTGGAAGGTCACTACTTCTGCATCGATCAATTATGAGATGACGAAAATTACTGTTTGACTCAAATGTTGCTGTGCACTTTGAGAATATGAAGTGTCCCTCCTTTGCTGACCTACTCAGAATCAACTCTCTGATCAAATCATGTATTTGGAACCGCTTGGCACGTCCAAACTCATTTTTCATAACGATCTGCAGCAGGCTTCGTTGCACTAGCTGGTTCAGGTAATCATCAGCGACATCCTCCATTGTGGCATGGTTTTTTTCCTCAACAAAGCCTTCAGCAATCCAATTCCTAATCAGAATCTTCCTTTTGACAAAGAAATCCTCTGGGTATATACTACAATAAAGAAAACATCTCTTCAGATGGTATGGTAGATCATCAATACTCAGATTCAGTATGCTTGACACTTGCCCAATTCCATGATCAGTGCTTTCATCCCACACAAGACTGTCATGGACGTTCTTCCAAGCAAACTCGTTTTTTTCCTTCAATGCAAGGAGATTGCCAACTGACACAATCGCCAATGGCAGACCACTACATTTGTCCAGTATCTCCAAAGCCCAGTGCTCCAAATGCTGCGGGCACTCTCGATCATCATCCTCCCTGAATGTTGTGTTACAAAATAAACACCATGCTTCCTTCTCAGGAAGCGGCTTCAACAGGATGGTCCTGGTGGACTTTGCCAGATTAGCCACGTCTTGACTGCGTGTAGTGACGATTATCCGGCTCCGGGTTCCATCGTCAACAAATGCACTGCGGATCTCATACCATGCATCCGCGTCCCAGACGTCATCCAGCAACACCAAGTACCTTTTCTTGGAGAGAATGCCTTGCAAAGCCTCGACCAGCGGTCGGTAACTCATCTCTTGAAACTCCTTTGGCACGCCAGGGTGAACGTCCCGCTGAAGTTCTTTCAAGACTCTCCTTAAGATGTCTTCCCTCGTGAAGTTCTTGGAGACGGACACCCATGCGGAACAATCGTAGTGGAAGCTAGCGGCGACTTCCCTGAAGACGTTGGTCACTAGAGTGGTCTTGCCAACACCGCCCATCCCCCAGACCGCGACCAGCGTCCGCCGGGGCTCCATGTCCTCGGTCAGCCATTCCATCAGTAAGCTCCTCTGCGCCGCAAAGCCAACTATATCCTCTTCTCCGAGAAAGTGCGCCGCATCTGCTACCTTCCGGCTGATGAAGGTTGCGCTGCCGCCAACTGCAGACGATCCCTCCGCGTCCGCGGAGGAAATCGCCGGCAAGATGCCGTATTGCTCCTTGGCGCCCGACAGTTCGCGGAGTCTGTCCCGCGCCTTCCGCAGTCGTCTAGAGAGCGCGAACCAGGCGCCTAAATTGGCCCAGCTGCGGACGAAGCCTCGGCCGGAGAGGTAGGAGTACTCGTCCACGACGTCCTCGAGCTCGAAGGCAGCGACGCGAACCTGATTGATCCAGGCGACGGCGAGATCGTCGGTGCCGCCGCGAGAGTCGGCGAAGCGGAGGAAGGCGCGGAGGAGCTCGAGCTCGCGCACGGCGGCGGCGACCCCGGAGCGAATGGCGAACAGAGAGGACAGCTCCACGGCTGCCGGCGCGGACAAGGACGCCGCCGCCTTCGCCGAGAGGGACACCGCGATCATCTCCGCCATGGAGGAGAGCTTAGGAGGGGACTAGTCAACGGACCGAAAATATCTCTTTGACCAAATGAGAAGTGTTGACTGTTGAGTGACCGAAGTGAGCTGGAGGTAGAAGAAATATGAGTGGCTGGGTTAGGTATGTAGCCACGCGCGGGCCTGTGCCTTCGATTATCTCCCGACCGTGTCACCGCCGGGTCAGATTATATATGAGCAACGGGCCGGGCCGTGCCGGCCCTGTCCTGGCCCTAAGGGCCTTAAGGCCTTATAGGGCATGGCCCTAAAGGGCCCTAAGGCCTACCGTGCCGTGCCGAAGTGGTCCTCCGTGCCTGCTCGCCGGCCCAAGCACGGCCCTACGGGCCTTTTTCCGTGCCGTGCCGGCCCTAAAAAGCACGGTCCAATAGGGCTCGGGGCGGCCCTTAGCTTCGCTAACAGAAAAAAAAAAAATAACAATGGTTCGTCTAAATTTGAATTTTGACAAGAATTTTCTGAGAATATAGCACAATTTATATGTTTCTCAAAATCATCTCAAAACTATCTTCAACAATTCATAGTTTCACTTGCAACATGTGAAAATTTATTTCTAAATTCTCGGCCCTAACGGGCCGCCACCGCCTCTCCGCTTTTTAGCGGGCCGTGCCGTGCCGGCCCTCGTGCTTCGAACTGGCGGCCCGGCATTGGCCCTCTAACCGTGCCGGGCCGGCCCTAAGCCCTATGTAGTCGTGCCCGTGCCGTGGCAGGAAACCGGGCCCGAAATCAATGAGTGGCCCGGTTAGGTATGTAGCCACGCGCGGGCTGTGGCTGCATGCTCCCGATTAGGGGTCAGATCCGCCGCCGCCTCGTCTCCCGCCGCGCAGGGTTCAGTAGCGGCGGCACCAACTCTTTCCAAACGAGGCCACCGCTAACGAGACGAGGTGTCGCGTGTCGGCGATGTCGTGTATCGCCTCGCAGCTGAAGGCCATCAAGTCGGCGCTCGGCGCTGTGCCGGAGCCGGCCCGGCGGCCCATCACCCGACCATCTGTGCTCTTCGACGCAAAGGAGGCCGCCGACATCGACATCCGTGCCATTCTGCCCATCGCCCTCTCTGGTGCGTGCCACTAACCACCGACCTGATTGTTGGTTAGCAGATTTTTGTTCTGTTGCTTTTGTCGTCATTTTCACAGTTTGGCTAATTCATTTTCTTCGAAGCTACCTTTTTTCCAATGTGGCTGCAATTGATTTGTACTTCTCTACAGACACTTGGGATGTTGTCTGAAACTGCCAGAGGAAACAATCTGGTCCAGAAGCAAAGGAAGGCACACAAACTAAAGAATAAGTACTATTACAATTAAAGTTTCGGAGTTGTTTGACAGAAGTTGATTTGGACAATTCGGTGAAAATTGGTGCTATTTCTTCTCTTGAAAAACTAGCAAACGAATATTCCTCTGATAATCCTGCTTATTTTTATTTATTTATTGAAAGAGATAATCCTGTTTATAGCAACTGCCTTGCAACAATCGTTGATCACATTGGCTCTGATGAGGCAGCTGTGTCTTCTGTGTTAATTCATACTGTGGGCTCCCTGATAAATGTTATTGGATCAAAAGCACTACCACAACTCCCATTAATCATGAAAAATATAATTTTTTTTTGATAAAAACGTATCTGTATTTCAAGTAAGGAAAACAAAGTACAAATACAGACATGTACAAAGATGAGGAGATAACTGTAGCATCCATACATCACAAAGACCCCTAAACAAGAAAAGAACTACGTCGATGCCCCTGAAATCTTCGTGAAACACCGAGTGACATCCTCCTCGTCGCCGGCCGCCACCGTCGCCGAAGAAGATGAACAGGACCACGAGCTGGAGGCGCCCCATCGCATAACAGCTTTGAACAGAGTCGAGGTTGACACTCGTCGCGAAGGACAAGATGAAGCCATCGGCGATACCGCAACGACCAGGGCGACGCCCCAGCACCTCCAACTCCCAGATCCGGGCTTGCTGCCGACGGACGCCGCCATCGGAGGAGAACCAAGCCAGATCCGGCCAGCCATCAAACCCGCCACCCACAGACATCTCCACATCCAAAAGAAAAGGGGCTAGTGACACCGTCACCTGGCGAAGACGATGAAACACCGGCCACGGACTCCTGGAAAGACATCGCCGACCTCGCTGTTGGCGCCGGAGGGGAACACCACCAGGACGAAGGAGAGGTCGCGAGAGGTTATTCCGTAGCGCCATCAACGCCTTCGACTTGCGGACGCCGCCCGGACGCACACGCCGCAGAGGAGCATCCCCCCGGCGAAACCTAGCTCCGCCATCCACCGATGGCGAGCAAAACCTAGACCTAAGTGGACTCCTACCTAGTCTATGTACAGCTGCACGACGATTCGCCGGCCCATCCCTCTCTCCGACGGCGCTCCGGCCACCGAAGAGGAGAGGAACCAGCGAAATCGCCGCCGGAATCGAGAATCGCCTTTCTCTCGCCCTGGGCAACTGTAGCAAGGGGAGAGAAAGCGAAGGCTGGAGGAAGTTGGTTCCACTAGAACTGCTGCTGGACTTTCTAAGCAAGACATCTGCACTGACAAAAATTGGGTGATTGTGGAAGAGCTGAGTGAATTTTTTAATCCATATTTGAAGGAAACACTGATCTGGTAGTACTGCATCCTGAATGTAGTGCTCAAATGCATGCCAAATTAGATGCAAAAGCAGCGCATGTTCGACAGCTACTGACCGTGAAAGTTCCAGTATGTCATCTAAATTTGTTCATTTTTTTTTCTTGGCCCTATGATGAAACATGAACGTGCCTGTCTTTCCCTGGATCTCATCAAGTTATTGGTTGCAGGTCCGGCTTATCCTCCCACCTTTACTGAATAATATGTACTCCCTTTTTGCAAAATGTGGAGATGCAAGCCTTCTGCTGCATTCGATATGCTTGCTAGCCTAGTTGGTACAATGGACGGCTGGCTGTAGGAACTTACCATTCAAAAATATATGAACATTGTTTAGCAGCTCTTGATCTCCATCACCAACATCCTGACTCTTTGAAGAAAAGTATAAATAGTGGAGCAAAGTATTATTCATGCCATAATCACTCTCACCATGAAGCTTACAGAGGGCACTTCTAGGCCACTTTTTCTTCGTACTTTGGAATGGGCTTAGTCTGAAGTTGATCAGTCCTCATCAAAGAAAGTTCGGACCGTGCAATTGTTTTCTATAAATTAGTTAACAAACTTGATGAATGACACAGGTAACTTCATAACTGCATTGTATAATGTATCCTACGTTATGTTCAGAACATACTCAGAGCTTGATTTCACCTTTCTTATAACTGTCAGCAATCCACGCAATTGGTCTGTTTTATTACACTTGTCATTCTTAACGACCCCAACTAAAGCATGCTTTTGTCAACTACCTGCTGCTGTATATTTTCTGTCCCTTGATTATTTAATTTGTCCATGAAGGTCCTTGTTCACACCTTACTTCAAGTATCTACTAGAGGATCTATACAGTATATGTATGAAGATGATGCTTTGGCTGGTTCGAAAAAAAAAAAGGCTAAATTTGAAGGTGGTCAAGTTGAACAGAAGGTTAAATTTTGGGGTTTGAAACTGTGGAAACTACGAGCTCTAGTTTTGAAAGCCTTATACAAATGTTCCTTTATGATAATGTCGAGAACATCCTCGATTCCTCTGTTGGATTTAATTGAGCTAGGCTCATGATAATTCAATTAAATCAAATAATATTGCAAGGCACATTTCTAATGCTAGAGAATTGAGAGGAATCCAAATTGAACTTGGTTGAAAAGTTCGAATTGAACTTGTATGACGAGTTCGAATTGAACTTGTATGGCAAGTTCGAATTGAACTAGTATGCCAAGTTCAATGAACTTGATCGAGAAATTCGAATTGAATTTGACACCCTTGATCAGAGGGTTCTGGAACCTACTAGGGGGTATGTTTTCTCATCAAGTAAAGACATGTCATATGGCTCAAATTAAATTTCTTGAGTGTTAAGAAAGAAATTGCTTGTTGACCAAGTAGTTTGCTTGTTGATCAAGTAACTTGGTAAGCAAGGAACTTACTTGACCATCAAGGAGAAAGCCAACTTTGTCAAGGGGTCATCTCCATCTATAAATAGATAGCACCTCTTAATACTTGAAGAGTGAATATATACTCTTGTGTGGGCATACCACAACACTCCTCTCAATTCTCACATTCTCACTCCTCCCGCGGTCGTTGTGTTTCTTCGTATTCCTATCGCGAGAATCTGCAAGCACAGATCTTGCGAGAGCAGCCTCCAAACCACGCCCCTCCGAGATCCTCGCTTGGGATAGGTGGGCGTCGGGTTTTTGGGGAGCGCATAGCGCCGATTGCTCACCCGTGTTCTACTACGCCTAGAAGGCCGTTCGAGTGACTCGCACTGCATCGACTCACCACCGCATCGAGTTAGATTGACTACATCGAACAAGCTCAACCAACTAGCATGCCTAGTCCAGTTGAGAACGGCGCATCCGGTGCCTCGGGCATTGGCTCTACCTCCGGGTACATCCTAAACTCTTTTTGGTTTCAGTTCATGTTAAATGGTGTTTTAATCATGAACATGTGCACCTGTTTTACTATGACAAGATCACTAATCAACTTTATATTTTACCTGAAATATTTTGGAATCAAAATATGTTGTAAATTGCCTAAAGATCTAACAATCCAAAAACCTGATAGGCAATTTTCTGTCACTGGTTTTGCTGCATCAATCAAGCCAAATCCTTTTGATGGTTCAAATTACAAACGATGGCGCGATAGAGTCATTTTGTGGTTGACAGCTATGAACATTATGCACGTCGCAAATGGGAAGCCTATGGGACCGCTCACTTCAGGAGGAAGAGAGCATGTTCCTAGCGGCCGATAACCTGCTTCGAGGCGCCGTCATAAGTGTTCTAGCTGAAAATCTTGTGGACGATATTTTGTCGCTACCATCCGGCAAAGATTTGTGGGATGCACTTGAGGCAAAGTTTGGTGTTTCGATGCTGGTAGTGAGCTATATATCATGGAACAATTCTATGACTACAAGATGGTTGAAGACCGTTCTGTAGTGGAACAGGCCCATGATATTCAGGCACTAGCTAAGGAACTCGAACAATTCTCGTGTATGTTGCCCGATAAGTTTGTGGCAGGAGGCATTATTGCAAAGTGCCACCTTCTTGGAGGGATTTTGCCACATCTCTAAAGCACAAGAGGCAGGAGTTCAGCATTGCTGGTCTCATTGGAACTCTTGATGTTGAGGAGAAAGCGAGGGCAAAAGACACACGCGGTAAAATTGTTGGGACTTCAAGCGCAAATTTGGTACAGAAGAATTTCAATACCTCCCACAAGAAGAAAAAGAAGAACAAACCACCATTAACCAAACAAAGACTAATCAAACAACCAAATTAAAGAAGAAAAGGAAAGGAAATTGTTACGTGCCCGTAACAGTCCCGCACCACTTTGCCGGTGAGTGCCCTGACCGTAAGGACAAGAAATCTGCCAACATGGTTATTAGCGAGACTGATGGAACATTGAGGTACGGTAATCTATTACCTACGTTCTTTCAAGATGTCATTCACCGTAATGGTGGGTTGATACCGGGGCTAATACTCATGTATGCGCTGAATGTTTCCTTATTTTCTTCTTATCGGTAGGGAGGGACCTGCTCCTTATTGATGGGGAACGGTTCACATGCTCGTGTTCTTGGAGTTGGTACGGTCGATCCAAGTTTACTTCGGAAAGACAAGATGCGGTTGAAGAATGTGCAAGATGTACCCTCCATCAAGAAGAATCTTGTCAGCCGCTCTCTAATGTGTAGAGATGGTTTTAAATTAGTCTTTGAATCCAATAAATGTGTATTGTCTAAATTTGGGACTTTTATTGGAAAAGGTTATGATTGTGGAGGCTTGTTTCGTTTGTCTTTGTCCGACGGATGTAATAATGTTGTGAACCATGTGCTTAATGTTGATGAACCTAATGTTTGGCATTCAAGGCTTTGTCACATTAACTTTGGTTGTATGATGCGGTTAGTCGGGTTTGAATTTAATTCCAAAATTTTCCATAGTCAAAGGTTCTAAGTGCCTTGTATGTGTTGAATCAAAACAACCACGCAAGCCTCACAAGGTCGCTAAGGCGAGAGACTTGGCACCATTAGAACTAATTTATTCCGATTTATGTGAAATGAATGGTGAGTTGACAAAAGGAGGTAAAAAGTATTTCATGACTTTGATTGATGATTGCACTAGATTTTGTTACATCTACTTGTTGAAATCAAAAGATGAAGCATTGAATTACTTTAAAATCTATAAAGCTGAAGTAGAAAATCAACTTGAGAGAAAGATCAAACGTGTTAGGTCGGATCGTGGTGGCGAGTACTTCTCAAATGTTTTTACTTCATTCTGCGAGGAACATGGTATAATTCATGAGAGGACGCCTCCGTATTCACCTCAATCAAATGGGGTTGCCGAAAGAAAGAACCGTACTCTAACCGACTTGGTTAATGCTATGTTAGATACGGGGGACTTTCAAAGGAATGGTGGGGTGAGGCAATATTGACTGCGTGTCATGTCCTAAATCGTGTTCCTACAAAGAATAAAGAGATAACTCCATTCGAGGAATGGGAGAAGAAAAAGCTTACACTTTCTTACTTACGGACTTGGGGTTGTTTGGCGAAGGTTAATGTGCCAATAACCAAGAAACGTAAGCTTGGACCTAAAACCGTTGATTGTGTCTTCCCTGGTTATGCTATACACAGTGTTGCTTATAGATTTTGATAATAAAATCTGAGTACCCGATATGCATGTCAAGACAATAATAGAATCTAGAGATGCTACATTTTTTGAGAATATTTTTCCCATGAAAGATGAAACAAGACCATCTAGGCAAGAGTCTATCAAAGATGATATCCCTCCCATGCCGATAAAACACAATGAACCCATACTTGTAGAAAGTCCTGAGGAGAATAACAATGAAGCTCCTAGAAAGAGCAAGAGACAAAGGACTACAAAGTCTTTTGGTGATGATTTCATTGTATATCTCGTGGATGACACACCCAGAACCATTGAAGAGGCATATTCATCTCCCGATGCCGACTATTGGAAGAAAGCAAAGAAGGGAGTGAGATGGATTCTATTATGTCTAATGGTACTTGGGAAGTTGTTGATCGTCCCTATGGGTGCAAACCTGTAGGGTGCAAGTGGGTGTTCAAGAAAAAGCTTAGGCCTGATGGTACTATTGAAAAGTACAAGGCAAGGCTTGTGGCCAAGGGTTATACCCAAAAAGAAGGGGAAGATTTCTTTGACACTTATTCACCTGTTGCTCGGTTGACCACAATTCGAGTACTACTCTCTTTGGCAGCCTCTCATGGTCTTCTCGTTCATCAGATGGACGTTAAGACAGCTTTCCTAAATGGAGAGTTGGAGGAGGAGATCTATATGGATCCGCCAGATGGGTTTGTATCAAAAGGTCAAGAAGGAATGGTGTGTAAATTATTGAAATCTTTGTACGGCCTCAAGCAAGCACCTAAGCAATGGCATGAGAAGTTCGATAGAACTTTGACATCTTTTGGCTTTGTTGCGAACGAAGCTGACAAGTGTGTGTACTATCGCTATGGTGGGGGAGAAGGAGTGATCTTGTGCTTGTATGTTGATGACATACTGATTTTTGGGACAAGCCTCAATGTGATTAAGGAAGTCAAGAAATTTTTATCTCAAAATTTTGAGATGAAAGATTTAGGAGAGGCTGATGTTATCCTAAACATAAAACTAGTAAGAGAAGGTGATGGTGGGATTACACTTTTACAATCTCACTATGTGGAAAAGGTTCTAAGTCGCTTTGGGTACAGTAACTGTAAACCTGCTCCAACACCTTATGATGCTAGTATAATTCTACGGAAGAACAAAAGGATAATGAGAGATCAACTAAGATACTCTCAGATCATTGGCTCATTGATGTATTTAGCTAGTGCTACAAGACCTGACATCTCGTTTGCTGTAAGCAAACTGAGCCGGTTTGTTTCAAATCCAGGAGATGAACATTGGTGTGCTCTTGAGAGAGTAATGCGCTATCTAAAAGGCACCATGAGTTATGGAATTCACTATACCGGGTATCCAATGGTACTTGAGGGTTATAGTGATTCAAATTGGATCTCTGATGCTGATGAGATAAAAGCCACGAGTGGATATGTATTCACACTTGGAGGTGGTGCTGTTTCCTGGAAGTCTTGCAAGCAGACCATCTTAACGAGGTCAACTATGGAAGCAGAACTCACAGCATTAGATACGGCCACTGTTGAGGCTGAGTGGCTTCGTGAACTCCTAATGGATTTGCCGGTAGTTGAAAAACCAATACCTGCTATCCTAATGAACTGTGACAATCAAACAGTGATTATTAAGGTGAACAGTTCTAAGGACAACATGAAGTCATCAAGGCATGTGAAAAGGCGGCTGAAGTCTGTCAGAAAAATGAGAAACTCCGGAGTGATAGCCTTGGAGTATATCCAAACGGCTAAGAACCTGGCAGATCAATTCACAAAGGGTCTTTCACGTAATGTGATAGACAATGCATCTATGGAATTGGGCTTGAGACCCACACGAGTCATTCTGTAGTGGTAACCTATTCTATGTGATCGGAGATCCCGTGAAGTAGGATGGCGAAACAAGCTATGGGTTGACTGAGAGAAGAGAACCTTTGTAAAAGGCTCATTCCAATGAGGTGCATTTCTCTTCTTATCTGTATGGCAGGTTGGTTTATACCTTAATGTGATCCGAGTGGCTTCTTTGAAGCAATGATGTTATCCTACAGAACATCTTTAGAGGAACACACCTATATGAGTTTGACTATTAGTCATAGTCTATGAGCTTGGGTGATCTCTAGAAACTCATGAAAGGCCTAGAGTAAGACTTATATGCTCCAAACAAATAGAATGCTTTTGCAACCTTGTATCGAGAAAGAACTTTGGTCAAGCTTATTTGCACAAAACTGTCAATTCAAGGCATAGTCCATTGTTCAGTTGTGAATAAGTGTAACCTTAATTCTAGATGGATGTTCAACTTAACAGGTCTCCATCAAAACACCGGGTATATCAAAACAAATGTGGATTTGAGAGCATTTCTTGTGTGCCTTGAAATATTTGGTGGGGATTGTTGGATTTAATTGAGCTAGGCTCATGATAATTCAATTAAATCAAATAATATTGCAAGGCACATTTCTAATGCTAGAGAATTGAGAGGAATCCAAATTGAACTTGGTTGAAAAGTTCGAATTGAACTTATATGACGAGTTCGAATTGAACTTGTATGGCAAGTTCGAATTGAACTAGTATGCCAAGTTCAATGAACTTGATCGAGAAATTCGAATTGAATTTGACACCCTTGATCGAGGGTTCGGAACCTACTAGGGGTATGTTTTCTCATCAAGTAAAGACATGTCATATGGCTCAAATTAAATTTCTTGAGTGTTAAGAAAGAACTTGCTTGTTGACCAAGTAGTTTGCTTGTTGATCAAGTAACTTGGTAAGCAAGGAACTTACTTGACCATCAAGGAGAAAAGCCAACTTTGTCAAGGGGTCATCTCCATCTATAAATGGATAGCACCTCTTAATACTTGAAGAGTGAATATATACTCTTGTGTGGGCATACCACAACACTCCTCTCAATTCTCACATTCTCACTCCTCCCGCGGGTCGTTGTGTTTCTTCAGATTCCTATCGCGAGAATCTGCAAGCACAGATCTTGCGAGAGCAGGCCTCCCAAAACCACGCCCCTCCGAGATCCTGCTTGGGATAGGTGGGCGTCAGGTTTTTGGGAGCGCATAGCGCGATCGCCACCCGTGTTCTACTACGCCTAGAAGGCCGTTCGAGTGACTGCACCGCATCGACTCACCACCGCATCGAGTTAGATTGACTACATCGAACAAGCTCAACCAACTAGCATGCCTAGTCCAGTTGAGAACGGCGCATCCGGTGCCTCGGGCATTGGCTCTACCTCCGGGTACATCCTAAACTCTTTTTTGGTTTCAGTTCATGTTAAATGGTGTTTTAATCATGAACATGTGCACCTGTTTTACTATGACAAGATCACTAATCAACTTTATATTTTACCTGAAATATTTTGGAATCAAA